>RJWJ010013445.1:0-39883 GCA_004363605.1 Indri indri | reverse complement strand
TAGGGTGCTGTGTTGTGCACTGTAGGATGTTTAGCAGCTTCCCTGACCTCTACCCACTAGATGCCCACAGCACACCCTGCCCCCTTCAGTTGTGACAACTGAAAACGTACTCAGAGATTGCCAAATGTTCCCTGGGGCTGGGGGTTCCAGGGGTGGGGAGAGCAAAATTGTCCCTCTTGAGAATAACTGTTCTGTAGGAACATAGATATTCATTTGTTGGAAGTAATAGAGAAATCTGAAAAATTTCCAGACTGGCTTCTCTGAAAATAATTCAGATGAAAATGACAACAAGATGGAATATTTTTGGAAGCATTCTGGAATAAAATTTTAATTAGTATGGGTAATAAAAAAGAAAACTGATTTGGAAAAAGGAGTTTTGTCCATTTATCAAATTTTATGTTTTATTATTTCAAAGTACGTTTTCTGCAAGCCTTCTATCATTTTAATAAAAAAGTATACCAAATAAAAAAAGAAACTTTTTTGGCCTAAACCTTTATAAGAAGAGATTTCTCAAGGTTTTCTTCTTTTAACTCCGACATAATCTCCAAGAACGACCGAGATGCACTCCTGATTATTTACATAACATGTCCTGAGGAGGAAGCAGCCACATGGCAAGCGCAGACACGGAGAATAACTCAGAAGAACAAACTCTGGCCGATGATTGTTTTTTCCTCTTCTTGAACATAGGGACTGGATATTTTAGATTTGCACAAGAAATAATTCAGGTTTGAGGCTATTAGAGACATTACTTAATACTTTCTTATTTAGGACTGGCGAACAATTGTGTTGAAGAAATTACTGCCTGAAAATCTTTAAATGTGACTCGCTGTTCAGATCACATTGGGAAGAAAATCTGGCCCTGAATTAGTTTTTTAAGTAGCCATAACTTGTTTTTAAAAAGGGAGAATAAAATCAGTATAAGGATTTTAATATCTTTGGTCTGACTGAGAGCAGGTCTGTTAGCATTTTTATAGCACAGAAGACTTTTTCTCGTCCCTGCCCCTCAACTTCCATCCTCAACCCTGACCCTCTTCGCAAGCCCTAGTCAGTACCACCCATAAACTGTCAGTTTGGCAGACTGCTCTCAAAGGCTTCGTGGCAGGAAAAGTTCTCTTGGATTTTATCCTTTCCCTTCTGTAGCCCCGACCATCTAGATAATCTGTGATTTAGTTTCCAGATCATTATTGACAGATAACTGGAGTTTAAAATGGTTTTTGTTTTTAAATTAAAGTGTTGAATCCTGAGCATAGACTACAGGAGCAAAAAAACAAGAAACATGATGATTTAAAATATTTGGCACTGTGTGTTTTGCAGGTCAACCTAGCAAATGCATACGACTCTTTCCAGGGGCTGACAGGCTCTGATGGAACATGGTTGTCGTAAGTAGACAGAGCGCATGTGCACACTGTGCCTTTTCCTCTAACATATGCAATCTGTGTCTTACATGACTGTAGTCCCTGCCTAAAATCTAGACAGTTAACTTTTTCCTTCACAGTGACTTATTAATATATTAAGTGAAAACACTTACTCTTGCCATATCCTTTTATATTTCATATGTACTGTGTTTTAGAGAAAAAAATATTCATAACTTTCCATGGATAGCAAATACTATCTCCAAATGGAATCCTTAGATTAGAAGGCCGCTTGGGAAACTGGTTCATGTGCTGATACCAAAAGAAATGCAAAATATTGCAGTACAAAGATCTCTCTTCTAGTCCTATGGAGAGTGTACATGTAAGTCATTCAGCAATTTCTGATCCTGTTTGCTGTATTATAAATAATATCATATTCCATAAACCTCAAGACACCATTGACTGGAAGATGCTCCATTATTTCAGGTACCATTAAGAAAGAAAAATAAATGATGATTGGACTATGACATAATACTTTTTAATACTTAGAACTTTCTTTTTTTTTGCTAGTTGAGAGTTCTTTTTGACTTAGACATAGATTTCTTTCATATTGCACTCTTATATATACGAAAAGGAAAAAAGAAACAAAATAATTAGGTAAGGTATTCCTAAAATTTCTTTGGAGTCTAGCTTTTCAGATTCACTTTTTGAATCAGGTTTATCAATGCCTTTGGATGCTGTTGCAGCATTTCAGAAAGACTGCTTTCGTACTATCATTACATTTTCCCCCTGAGTTTCTGACACCCACTCACAAGTACTGATATTATAGCTTTCTTCGTCTTATCAAAAGGTATCCCCAAAAGGTGTTTAGACAACAACCATAACTCGGGTGGTCTTAACATGACAGGGGGTATAGTTTTCACTGTTGCCACCAGAAATAGCTAAAAATTTGTGCATGTACAGTCAACAGCAACTGCATCATGATTGCTGCCTGGCTGACAAATAGTGCAAGATACTATCTGATTTCATAGGTGCTAAAATGTGAAATAAAAGTGTGTTTCTTAGAATCAAAACATTGATTAAAAAATTAAATGGGGTTGTTGTGAGTTTTTGAAGTAACAGTTAATTTTAAACATAATACACATATAACACTTTTTAATTTAGGTATTCCTTTGTTCATTGGAATAATAAGAGGCGTTGCCATGGAGAATATTGTGCCTGCTAAGTTTTTGAAGAAAAATGTCAGACTCCAAAGTCTAAGGCAGCTCTTTAAAGGGGTGTTATTTTTAGGGGTGTTAAAGTGGTCACCTTGCCCTCAAGTATCTCTTATATCCCTGCCAGAGTCTCTGCAATTTCATAGTACTTAAATTCTTTTAGGTAAGATGTATGTTAAGAACATAGATAGTCTGGAAACAGGAATGTGTTAATCTTTGACTAGTCAATAACACCTTTGGTTAAGGTTACCAGAATAATTATGGAATCTACAGCCTAGTTAGACACTAATCCATACACATGTAATAAGAAGATAATAATTACAAAGTAATGGACATGTACTAGTGACAGAGTATGACACAAATTAAATACATAAATGCTGTACACGGTAACAGGATCACCTATCTACCTCCAACAAATGACCATCGGAACTGACCTGAAAGGTCTTGAGATGGACCACTGATTCTGGAATGTTTTCCATGTCTGTCAATTCATATCCTCAGGGCATTTTAGAAAGTGATTATCTGTTCTTTGAAAACATAGCTATCGTAGCATAGTGGATAAAGAATAGGCGACTCCCGGTGTGTGACTTTCGGAAATTTGCTGTACCTATTTAGGCCTTGCCTTTCTGTCTGTAGTGAAGATGGTAATTCTACCTGCCTGTGTCTGTGAGTCACGTTGTTCTCCACTGGCCTCCCTTATGCCAAATGTGTGCTGCAGTTTCTGGCATCACGTGTAGACAAAGCAACATCCAGTGCGAGAAGATAGGCTGTTTTTTCCTTCTGTTTTACTTTAAGGGAGAGGAAACATTTTCCAGATGCCTCATTGGTCAGACCGGTTCATATGCCCTTCCTTAAGCAGTCACTGGCAAGAGGACAGGTTTATTGTGATCTCCTTATTAACCAGGATTCACCCTCAAGTCATCTGTGAGGGATGGATGCTCTGAATAAAACAGGAATTCCGTCAGTAGAGAAGCAGGTAAAAATGATTGTAAACTGGGCCACTTGATTGTCCTGCTATCCTATCTCATAGGATTGTTACAAAACTGAGTGATACACATCCTGTGAAGTAGTTAGTAATATAATAATAATGATAATGGCCTCTGCGGTGTGCAGTACATTGTCCTGAACATACACAGCTTTACACATACAGCAGTCCTTACAAAAGCCCTGTTGGCTGTGTGTGTGCTACTGTTATCTCAGTTTTACAGATGTGGAAACTGGGACACAGGCAGGTTAAGTAACTTGTCCAAGTTTTTGCAGTTTGTAAATGACTAAACTGGGATTAGAACCCTGGGAGCTACACACTTAACCCATGTTCTGGTCCTGGAACAAATGTGCTTAACCGTACTCCTAACTGTGTGGTTTGGTATGTCCCCTCGAAATCCAGGTGTTGAAACTTAATGGCCAATGTGATGGCGCTAAGAGGTGAAGCCTTTAAGGGGTGATTAGGCCATGAGGGCTCCTCGCTCCTGACTGGGATTACGGCTTCACACAGCTCTCGCTTGTCCTTGCGCTGTGTGCTGTGTGAGGGCACGGCATTCCTCCCCTCCAGAGAATATAGCACAAGGTGCCATCTCAGAGGCAGAAAGCAGCCCTCACCAGATGACTGAACCTGCCAATGCCTTGATCTTGTGTTTCCCAGATCCTGGAACTGTGAGAAAATAAGTTTCTGTTCTTTATAAATTATCTAGTCTGTGGCATCCTGTTATAGCAGCACAAAACAAACTGAGACACCCAGCAAATAGTAAATGCTCAACCCCTATTAGCTGTTGCTCTCGTCACTCTTGGCCTACGTTCTGCAAGCAACAATTACAGCCTTGTTTTTGTTCTGCCCGTCCTCTGCGGACATGGAAAGACACTCACGTTTTTAAAAAGTAATAGAAAGGGTTTGAGTAAAAATTTAATAGAAATGAAAGCAAAAAAAATTTAATAAAAATGTTTTGCAAAGTGTTATTAGTGGGCCATGAAATGTAGTGAGTCATGACCAGTGTTTTAAAAACATAGCATAACAAATAGAATAAAACAGTGGAATTGAGAAAGAAAAACACTTTTTATCTGAAGAATGTGAGCCCCTTCAAATGATCAGGCCAAGAGAAGCATTTAAAATGTAATGGCAAGGCCGGGCGCGGTGGCTCACGCCTGTAATCCTAGCACTCTGGGAGGCCGAGGCGGGCAGATCGTCCTGAGCTCAGGAGTTCGAGACCAGCCTGAGCAAGAGCGAGACCCTGTCTCTACCAAAAATAGAAAAATTAATTGGACAGCTAAAAATATATAGAAAAAATTAGCCGGGCATGGTGGCGCATGCCTGTAGTCCCAGCTACTCGGGAGGCTGAGGCAGTAGGATTGCTCGAGCCCAGGAGTTTGAGGTTGCTGTGAGCTAGGCTGACCCCACGGCACTCACTCTAGCCCAGGCAACACAGTGAGACTCTGTCTCAAAAAAAAAAAAAAAAATGTAATGGCAGTCACTTTCCCCTGAGCTAAATAATCACCTCTTGAAGCCACTTGCTGAGACCAAGTGGCCATAAAATGCCATGCACCCTATCGTTCAACAATGTATAGCCAATCACTAACAATGTTAATTCTGTAAACTAATGAGAATTCCTGACAAACAACTTTTGTAATCGCCCCCCTCTCCTGATTCATCCTTTTTTCTTTAAAAATCGGGACCCTCTCTTCTGTTCTCTGGTGCACTCCCCAAGGCAACTTGGAAGTGTGTCCTGGGATGCAGTCTTCAACCTTTGCACTTCAGTAAACTCTGTTCAAACTTCATTCTGACTCTATGATTATTTCAGGTTGACAAATGGAATGAAAATATCAAGGTACATCCCGTATAAGAAAATTAAGTTTTCTCTTGTGAAATTTCTGTTTCAATGTATTCTACATTGCCACGTAAAATGCAGTTGTGGTCAAAAAGTTTAAAGAACGTGTTCTAAAATCTTGCTGCTCAAAATGTGAAGCGGCAGCATTATACATGGGAGCTCATTAGAAGTGCACATCTCAGGCTCTACTCCAGATCTGCTTGAGTCATAGTCTGCATTTTAACAAGATCCTCAGGTGGTTTTCTTTGCACACTGAAGGTAGAGAAACTGTGCTCTAACACTGTCATTGTCTGTTTAATTCCATACGCCCTGCACAGGGTGTTCTCATGGTGCTGGGAGCAGAGGGGAAGAAGTGAATGTAGGTAGAAAATGATGCTCAGGTGGGTGATCTATCTGATCCTCAGCATCTTTAAGATGACTTCTCTAAAGGCTAACTCAAGGAACATGGCTCACTGGTTTATTGACTTCCTTTTTCCTTCTTCCCTTTTTTGTCCTGAACAATGACTTGTTCTTTCCTGGTTAGTTGATTTCTCCCTCCTACCTTTTACACTGTCTCTGTCTGCGCACCCCCGCCCCGCTATTAGGTAGATAGGGATTCCGGGTCTCCCAGGGACAAAAGTGGGCCCCCATCCTGGTGCGACCCCACCTTTATCCTGTCCTGAGTGACTGCCATACCTGGGGGAGGAGGAAATACCCTATGAATCTGCCAGTCAGAAATTAGCATGCCAACTACAAAAGAATGCAGAGGACTCTCTAGTCCATGGGCCAAGCAGCACAGGTAACATGGAGTCCAGAAATTGACCTAGAACAATCCGCATGCGTAGTAAGACTCAGGCAACTCCCAACTGCCCAATCAAAGTGGTTCCAGGGTGACATCTGAGCCACAAGGGAGGTCCTAATCCAGACACTATAAAACAAGTCTGAGACCATAACCAAGACCTTTTTTTTTTCTCTCTCCCTTTTGCTATGGCAATGGGTCCGGTCGTCATCTGTGGCATATGTATCATGCTCTGTAAACCTGTATCTCACTCTTGCTCTATAATCCTATCTTTTTCTCCTCAATAAACCTCATTTTCGTGCTGGTCTTACTTTGGTGCGTCTGGTCATTCTTCAGCAATGAGTGCACCAAGAACCGACATTACAGACCCCAAAACCTGACATCACCATGCACACACATTTCCAGCTTTTTTCTTTTTTCACCAATTTCCCTAAGAGCTGGAACATTTCCAGCTTCTTTTGACAAAAATCAAAAAATCTAGCTGATGTTTCTAGAGAGCACTAATCAGCTGGAGTTGAGTAGCCCCTGTGCACTTTGGACAGAACACAAATCCTCTGTTCTCTCCACTTCCCAGTGCACATGGTTCACTCATAGAAGCTGCCTCGTCACTGAAGTCACTTGCGTTTATGACCTCTGGGCTACATCATCCTGGTTTTAAACTTTTCCTCACAGATGTCAATCTGCAGTCATTAGATCCTCTTAGGACTTTCCCACTCAAAATGATTTCTTTAAAAAAATAGTCTTTTCTGTATTCTCAGCTGCTTGGGAGGCTGAGGCAGGAGGATTGCACAGGCCCAGGAGGAGTGTGAGGCTTTACGGTGCTCTGTTCGCACATGTGGATAGCTGCTGCACTCCAGCCTGGGCAGCATAGGCAGACCGCATCCCTTAAAAAAAAAAGTCTTCTGACCCCTGACTCAGCAAGAGTTTAGCTAAAACAAATACATTGCTCTGGGCTTCCTGCCGCTTGCAATTGACTTCCAGTTGTTATATTGCTAGTTCCCATTCTGCTTCTAAGGTATTTTCACTCCTCAACTTCTCTTATTACAGTTTTGGATTTTTTTTTTTTTTTTTTTTCGAGATAGGGTCTCGCTTTGTTGCCTGGGCATGAGGGCAGTGGCATGATCATAGCTCACTGCAACCTCAAACTCCTGGGCTCAAGCCATCCTCCTGGTAATTTTTCTCTTTTTAGTAGAGACAGGGGTCTCACTCTCACTCAGAATGGTCTCAAACTCCTGACCTCAAGCAATCCTCCCACCTCAGCCTCTCAGAGTGCTGGGATTACAGGCGTGAGTCACCACGGCACCCAGCCCTTAGTGGAGTTTTGATCTTCCTAAGTATACTCCCTTGCGTTGCCTCTTCATGTCTTCATCCTGTTGTTCCAGTTAGTCTGTCCGTCAGAAACTTTAGTCTCAGATTTGTTAGAAGACAAATGACAGTATATTTCAATTTAATGTAGTCCAGAGTGAAAAGCTGCAGGCTTTGTGATGGACAGTGATGAGCAGACACATAGTACTGGAGAGTATGTACGAATGTCCTGACAAAGTATTTGGGGTCAAATTGGGTCAGGTGGAGACACAAAGAGTGAGAAGGTCAGAGTTTTCTCCTGTAAATAATAATTTTCTCACTGTGATGGGCTCAGCCTTCCCTTCTACAAGGAGGATGGTATTGGCTGCAAGTAATTGAAGGCCAGACTCAAACTGGTTTAGGCACAGGAAATTTACTAGAATAGCTAAGAGAACTAAAAAGTGCAGGGGAGGTCAGGTTTCAGGTATAATCAGATCAAGGCTTCACTTCTACATCTCTTTGAAGTCTCTCAGCTCTGCTCCTGTCTGTGTCTGTTTCACTTTTAGCCTAGCTTCCTTTACAATAAATAACAGCTAAAGTAGTTCCACATACAACAACTTCCAGAGGAAGAGAGAACATCTGTCCTGACAACTCTTTGGCAAGAGCAAGGAAGTTTCTCAGAAGTCCTTACCAAATTCTTCTTATATTCCTCTGGTCAGTACTGGGTCATTTGCCCATCCTTGAATGATTCACTGTGGTCAAAGTAACGAGATTAAGCTAATCAAGGCCCACTCTTTATTAGCTCATGCACACTTCATGGCTAAAACTATTATCATGAAGGAGGGGTGCAAAACTGGACAGAGACACCTTCTTTACAATTTCTGCAGCCAGGAAGAACCTCCGTTAATTATGATAATCCTCTTAGTTGCTATTTCACATATAAAGAAAAAATACTTTGCGTGGAGCCCTGCTATCTTCTTCATAATGATGAAACTTTAACAGTATTAATAAAAGGATAAGAAAAGCAGTATTGGTGACATCAACTTCTCTAAGTGCCTCTCTTTTTTTTTTTTTTTTTTTTTGAGACAGGGTCTCACTCTGTTGCCCCAGCTAGAGTGCAGTGGCATCATCATAGCTCACTGCAACCTCAAACTCCTGACTCCAGTGACCCTCCTGCCTCAGCCTACCAAGTAGCTCGGACTACAGGCATGTGCCACTATATCCAAGTAATTTTTCTATTTTTTGTAGAGACGGGGTCTTACTCTTGCTCAAGCTGGTCTTGAACTCCTGACCTCATGCAATCCTCCCTCCCTGGCCTCCCAAAGTTCTAGGATTAGAGGCATTGCCACTACATGTGACCTCTAAGGGCCTATCTTAATCAGCTTGGGCTGCCATAACAAAACACCATAGACTAAATGGCTTAAACAACAGAAATTTATTTTCTTACAGTTCAAGGTGCTGGCTGACTCAGTTCCCTAGTCAGGGTCCTCTTCCTAGCTTTCAGATGACCGTCTTCTTGCTGTGTCCTCACATGACAGACAGAAGGAGAGAGAGAGATCTCTTTCTCTCTCTTCCTCTTCTAATAAAGCCATAGTCCTATCAGATTAGGGCCTTACTCTTATGACCTCACTTAAATATAATTACCTCCTAAAGACTCTAACCGCAGATACTGTCACATTAGGGGTTAAGGCTTCAACATACGAATTTTGGGGGCACACGGTTTAGTCCATAGCTGTACCCAAATGTTAATAATTGCCCAAGTATTTTTTGAGTATCTGTTTGTACTCAGCTTGGACCATGTATTGTGAAAGTTGGGGGTGGTTGGGGTGGGACGAAATGCAAAAGAAGTGACAAATTCAGTCCCTGCCTTCAGAAGCTTATGATCTCACTGGGGAGGCAAGATCAATAGATCGTAAATTAGAACAAATGCTTTGAGGTAGAGTAAAAGCTGAAGGAAATCCAGCAGGACAGGGATCAATGAGGGTTGGAATGGTCCAAAAACTTTATGTGGAGGAGTTGACACTTCGGTTGGGATTTTACAATGGGTGGAAGGGAGGAAGGAGTGGGTGACAGGACAGAAACCTAGACCAGAGGGCGGCAATGGAAGTGGAGTGGAAGGGCCAGGAACCATAGCGCTCTGACAGAGAACAAGAGGACTTCCTAATGGAGGCAACTGAGTGAGATGTGAGGAGAAACGTTCCTGTGACAGAAATCAGAAATTCCAGAAGGGAAGGTGTGAGAGTGTGGTTAGGTACACAAAAAAGGATACGGAGTTCATTTTAAAATATTTGTTTAGAGAAACTGGAGAATTTGTCAAGTAAAATATCTGTAATGTCATTGATAATAAGAGTGAAGAGATGAGAAAAAGAACTGAAGAAAATGGATGTTTGATTTATCATAAGGTTGATAATTGAATCTGAAGGAATGAAGGATCTTTCTGAGAAAATATGAGGAGTGATATACAGAAGAAAAGGGCTTAGTACCCATCATGATCACCCCGAAGGATCCAGCAATATGGAGTGACATAATAGTGCAAGACTATTGAAAATGTAATGTAGGAAAATTATCCAAGAAGAGAAAAAAAAGGCAATGGATTCAGTTCCGATTTCCTCGGTGCATACACAGCATTCAGTGCTATGCAAAATGAATGTTTGTTGGTTGGCTCGATTATTGAATGGAGAAAGGTTAGAGTTAAAAATCCAAAATGCCTACTGTGCATCAGGGATGTTTTGAAGTCAAACTGGCTTTCCCACTTCCATTTAATTGAGTGTTTTGAGCATTATTTATTACTTACACACCGAAGAAAGAAATGAGTTGAAGTGGTTCTCCCATCTCATGATCGGGTTAACTAGTATACTTTTCAGAGGCATCATCTGACTGTCAGACAGTCTAGGTACATTCACTGAGGCATTTCCAGTGGGCAAGGAGCCTGGGAAAGAGCTGCGCTGTGACCTAGTTTCCCCTTGGAATCCGGTCCTGTCTCCTGGGCCTACCTTGGCTGCTCCTACCTCTTGGCAGGTCCACTCTCACTGACCTTTATCTCTGTACCAGCAGCTGCTGCTGACAGTCTAGCCTCAGTTACCTCTTTGGAAACAATGTGTAGTGGTCTGCCTTTAAATTTCCCACTCCCATTTGGACCTCCCTTAGTTGCTCAGGGTTGCTCATATTTGAGCCTAGTATTTTAGATACTCCAACATTCTCTCCTCTCCAACTGGCAGTATTTACCATTCTGGTGTCTAGTTCTTGTGGGGTCTTGCTTATGCATGACCGTTATGCTAACAGGGGGCTTTCTGAAGATAAACCCTTGGGTCAGCTAGGTTAATTAATAATATATGTCTTGTTACAGTAAAATGCAAAAACTTTAAATTTAGACACTCCTGGATGTGAATCACTTTTAATCAGACAGGTGAATGATTTGAGACAGTTGCTCAACTTTTTTTGAACATGGTTTCCCCAACCGTTAAGGTTTTAAGTATGAAATGTCCAATTTCCTTAAGTACTAAGTTTGACAGTTGACATCTCTGACATTTCACTTTGACATTTATTGTTTTATTTTTATTGCAAAGGTACATCCTCATTCTTTCATACACATGATTTGGCTTGTGATTATCTCTCAAATTTTTTTAGAACAATTTTTGTGAAACTATGGATAAGTCAAAAATTCATGTTATTTTTGAATATGAGTTCCATCATGGAACCAATGCAGTGTTTAGGAAGGATGTGGCCAATAAACACACAGTACACTGATGATTTGAGAAGTTTTGTTCTGGTGATTTTAGTCTTGAAATTGAGCCATGTGGGAGATTTGAGACCACGGTGGATAATGAGCTGAAAGCTGTAGTGGAAGTGAATCCAACTCAACTTATATGTGAATTAGCAGCAAGGTTTGACATTACTACTCCAAAAATATTGGACCATTTGAAACAAACCAGCAAGGTAAAGAAGCTGGATAGATGAATGAAACGATCATCAGAAGAGAAATCGTCTCCAAGCTTGCTTTTCTTTGCTGTCATGACATAAAGGCGAACCATTCCTATTCCGTATTGTTACATGTGATAAAAAATGGATTCTTTTTGACAATCTCAAAAATTTAGCACAGTGGTTGGATAAAGATAAAGTGCCAAAACACAGTCCAAAACCGAATATTCATCAAAAAAGTTAATGGTTTCTATTTGGTGGTCTGGCTCTGGTATTATCCACTGCAGCTTCATGAAACCTGGTTAATTGATTATAGCAGATGTCTACTGCAACCAATTGGATGAAATGATGAGGATGCCTGCAATAAAGCAGCCCAGATTGGTCAATGGAGACAGGCCAATCCTCTTGCAAGGCAATGCTTAATCACATGTCACACAAACAATGCTGCTTAAACTACAAAAGCTGGACTTGGAAATTCTGTGTCATCCACCATATTCACCAGACCTTTCATGAACTGACTAGCACTTCTTCCAGGCTTTGGACCACTTCTTGCAAGCAAAAATATTCAATTCTCAAAAAGCTGTGGAAAATGCCTTTCGCGATTTCATCACCACTGGCTCTCCAGGCTTCTTCGCTGCTAGTATAAGCAAGCTACCCTTAAGAAGGCAAAACTGTGTCGATAGTTTATGCTCATACTTTGATTAATTGTACTGCTTCTTGTTTGAGATATAATTAACTACACTTCTGATTCGAAATTGGACATTTCATATTTAATGACTAAATAAATAAATAAATTATTAAATAAAAATAAATAAATAATAGATCTAAATAAAAAATAGATCTAATACCAATCTTTGAAAGTTGTTGTAAAGACCAATAAGATAATGTACATAGAGACCTTGCACAGTACCTGACATATTGTAGGAACTTGATAGATTAGTATTTATGTAACTGGCTGAGAAAAACATGTGTGCCATTTTTACACTTCCCAAATCACTCTACATGGACTTAGGAAGGAGATTAAGAAAGACAGACAAACAATCTTTTCTTTCATTTAAGAATATATACTCCAAGTGCTACCTGGTCAGAACTTTTTGATTTCTATGACATTATTTTGTAAGCTAGTGCTTCAGTGTACTAAAGAGTAGTACCTTAGAGAACTCAATGAGTTAATAGATTTTCCTTAAATTGGAGTAATTTTTTTCTCCTTTCTTGAATCAAGAAAGCTAACTGTCAAAGAGACATAGAATGGTGTAGGTAATACCCCAAGGTAACAAAACTCTATTATGTTGTATTCCATTAGAACTGAGCCAAGGGCGTTTTGAAAGGAAATCTCACTGTGTAATAAGAAGGGATTGGTAGCAGAGACTTTATGCTGTGATTTTTGTTCAGGTTTTTCATCTCTGTGCTTTAGTAGCATTGTCCTAAATGAAGATATTCCGGGTATCCCAGGTTCTCTTTTTCCTCTTGAAAGAATCTAACGTTAACGCTAAATTGGAGATTATCATGGACGAACAAAGACGAACAAAGAAATATTCGACCTCCTTTTCAAGGACCATTTCGACTCACCTTATTGTCTTCCTCCCTGTTTCCCTTCCTCCATTTCTGTAATCCAGAGTCACGAGTACCCTTATCATAAATAAGCAGGCAAGTGACTTTGCAGTGGCTCCTGAGTACTAGCCAGCTCTTCCTCAGAAGTTTTACTCTCTCCTCTTATACCAACTAAAACTCAAATGCTCTTTCTGCAAATTAGTATTTCCTGTCATAAGTTTTATAAAACCAAATACATTCCCTATATACTAGTCACAGCCTGGAAATTTTGTAATCTATATCTTGGCTTTAAGAGTATATATTAAAATTGCTTAATATCTTGTAAAAATACATATCTTCATGTTAGAATTGGGAAGATTTTTATTACCTTAAGTAAGGGGACTTATACCTAAGCAACCAAACTAACCCTAAATTACATAGTTTGTGGCATTCTGAAAGAAGGGTCCTTTCTGAATTTCATTTCCATTGAAGAAGATTAGAATACTTAGCTAGAAAAATTTTCAAAAGTCATGGAAAAGTTTCGCTTTATTTATTTATTTTTTTTAGAGACAGGGTCTCACTCTGTCGCCCAGGCTAGAGTGCAGTGGCATCATCATAGCTCACTGCAACCTCAAACTCCTGGTCTCAAGCTACCCTCCTGCCTCAGCCTCCTAAGTAGCTGGGACTGCAAGCGTGTGCCACCATGCCTGGCCAATTTTTCTATTATTATTATTATTATTGTTATTATTATTTTTGTAGGGATGGGGTCTCTCTCTTGTTCAAGCTGGTCACCAACTCCTGACCTCAAGCAATTCTCCCACCTCAACCTCCCAAATTGCTAGGATTACAGGTGTGAGCTACCGAGCCCAGCCTGGTTTTTTGTTTGTTTGTGTGTTTTTAATTTGAGACATGGTCTCACTCTGTCATCCAGCCTAGAGTGCAGTAGCAAGAGTGTGTGTCATTGCAGCCTCAACCTCCTGGGCTCAAGGGATCCTCCTACCTCAGCCTCCCAAGTGGCTGGCATGGGCCACGTGCCTGGCTAACTTTTTAAAAAAATTTTTGTAGTCAGTGGGTAGGGGATGTGTTTCCCAGCCTGGTCTTCAATGTCTGGCCTCAAGAGATCCTCCCACTTCGGCCTCACTAAGTGCTGGGATTAGAGATGTGAGCCACCACACCTGGCCCTGTGGCTAGTTTTGAAAGAACACAGTGAATTTCAACTGTTTTGAAATAAGGTAGTCGCCTACATAATATTATAAATTATTTCCTAGAGTGAAATTAAATTGTATAAAATTTAAGCTAAGTATTGGTTAAAATATAGAAAAATTATAACTTTTACAATAATATGAAATCCTGAAGACCAGAGCCTGTACACAAGGCTGTGGTATTTTCACCCAATTATATCAGGTACTGTAAGTAGAAAGATATTGCTGAAAGGGCCCCCGAAGACCTTTGTTTTATAGATGAGGAAACAGGAATTGGGGCCCCAGAGAACTTAAACAACTGAGTGGACATGGACCAGAACTTGGTTTTCTTATCTCTCATTTTGAATGTTCACCCACCACAGTACCTGCATCAGGAAACAAGTTTCATTCTATGGATTTTGCAGTTGAGGGTTGAATCTGCTCTATAAAGTGAGGATTAGCTAACTGTATTTACTTTAAAATAGGTAGCTTTCCTTATGGGTACTGCACTGTTACCATGTTTTCTTTGGGGGAGGGAAAGAGAGGGGTGGGTTATGGATTGAATTGTGTCCTCCAAAAACACATAGTGACGCCCTAATCCCCAGTGTCTCAGAAGATGGCCACAAAACAACGGAGGCAGACATCGAAGTGATGGATCTACAAACCAAGGAATGCCAAAGATTGCCAGCCACCACCAGAAGCTAGAAGAGGCAAGCAGAGGTCTCCCTCATACTCTTCAGAGAGATTATGGCCCTGCCAACACCTTGATTTTGCACCTATAATCTCCAGAATTGTGGGAGAATAAATTTTCGTTGTTATAAACCACCTAGTTTGTGGTACTTTTTTACAGCAGCCACAGGAAACTAACAGGGAGGCAATGGAATGAGAGAATTTTTTGGGGATTTTCCAGATCAGTCTACTCAAGGCTTATGAAAGCTGCTCAGCCTGAGACATTTGCCCACAGCTTGCCTACATAGCACGTATTCCTATGGCTGTTCTCTCACAAAGGTTTTCTGGAATTGGCTTCAAATGGGAGGAAGAACAGTGAAAGAGAGGGAACATTTTTCTCCTCTGCTCTTGTAATTTCGGTGTTAACAAACTGGAGAAGAAAGCATGTGTGATTTTGTTGTCGTATGTTCTGGGTATGCTTTTATAGACTACCAGCATACTATTAACTTACATGGTGCATGTGCTGTTTCTTAGTGTCCTGTTATTTTCTTATTTTTCTAAACATCTTGAATACTATTCCTTGGAATTCAGACCTGTCAAGCTGTCTAGATTATAAAAGTGTGTCTTGGAGTAGAAGATGGAAAGTCAACTAGAAACTTACAAGGTTGATTTTCTTTAAAAAAAAAAAAAAAAAAAAAGCATATAAACCAGAAGTAGGCTGCTTATTCTAACAATTTGCATTTCTATTATTATTTGTTCATTCATTTGACAAAAATTACCTAAGTACAAATTCCTATATTCAATAAAGATCAGCTTATCCTTGGACAAAAATTAATATTATCTAAAATAGTCAATACTTTGGCTCTCATTAGTTGTATCATCACTGTTAGATCTATGAGTTGGTGAAATTAACATCATTTTATAAAGTTAAAAGTTAAGATAGTGTATTTGGATCTCTCACATCCTACTTCTGTTCATTGGTAAGACTGTTTTGTGCAACTAGTAAATAGACTGTAAGTTATACAAAGCGATGTTCTAACTCACTGCTTTAACTTTATTAATGTTCCCAGAGCCCTACCAATGCCAGAAATAATAATTCTGTTTGGATAGGAAATTGATGTGAGAGCTTATGTAAATCTTGAATTTAGAAATAGCAAAAATCCATTTCCAGTTTGAGTTAGCCATGCTGTATCAGAAGTTTTTAATACAAATGTCATAACTATTTGTTTCCCTGAATAACATTAGGCTATACACTTTTAACATGTAAATGCTAGAAACTATTCCAAAGCAATTTTACTGCTTTTTTGCTCTGTATACTATATGGACATAATTTGTCTAAGTGGTATCTGTGAAGCTGGTTTGAAAAAAATATATATATTTTTTCCTTAAGTTTAACATCATGCTGTCCAACAGTCATAGTCAGTGATACTGCTTCCATTCCCGGTTAGGCATGCTTTTGGATTTTCAAATCACTAGCTCTCTTGGATTTGAAATGACCCTTCCATGTTTACTCATTTACTACATTTCCTTGTTATTGTCCTGTTTTTTTTTTTGTTGTTGTTGTGGTTAAAAAAATTGCAGATTACATTCCTCAAAAGTCAAAATGAACGATATCAATAACATTTTCCTTGAGTTGGAAACATTTGTCTCCCTTCTGTACTGGTTTTGAAATCAAGAAATGAAAAGGCAAAATATGTCATCATTCAGTCATGGAAATTTTGAGAAATGTTAATTGTTGACTTAGAAATTCCAAAGGTTTAATTGCCAACTATCTCAGTAGTTACAAAGTTTTATCTCAAAAATATCACCTGGGAAACATGTGAACAGGTAGATTGTGGGTCAGTATTCTGGGGTAGATCTTGATATTCTATTTTTTAAGTGAGCTTCCATGTGATGCCATTGCTGCTAGTTTGAACACCACCTGAAATGACAAGAATGTAGTGACCTCTTTCTCCTTTCTGGAAACAGAACTCTTTCTGTTGGGAACCCACCACCCCATTTTGTGTGCTATGAAACATGACTCAGGTACTGGTCAAACACAATATTGCTTAAGTGGTTTGGGGACTCCAGATGGTATTCCATCTGTGAGAAATAAAAGCTGGGGTCATCTTTCCCGGTCCATCTACCACGAAAAAATGAGTATGTCCCTGGGGCATTATTTGTATTCCTAGATCCAGATGTACTTAATATATTTCATCCCTGGAATTACTAGTTAATACATTCAGTTTTTTTCTTAAGGTAGTCTGAGTATCTCCCTGTCCTACAATCAAAAGTCCTGATAAATATACCAAGTTCGGTTATTCAATAAATTATAATTAATGATGGGGGGAGTTTGGTAAGTGTAGTTAATGCGAAAAGTGGAACAAGATAACTCATGCCTTTATGTAACCTAATAGATATCTACCGAACTCAAGGTCTACAAGTATTCTAACACGAACTTAAAAGCAAATGTGATAGACATCCAACGTAATTGAGTTAGAACATTATTTCCTTACTGAAAAGATGCACAAAAACTCACACCTTCAGTGGTGAAAAGGACCTTGGAAAGCTACTTTTCCACTTTACAGATGAGGAAATCAACTTGCACATCTTGTTCAATGTCACACCGAAAGCTACAGAACCCAGAATCTAGGTCTTCCCTTCTCATCCTGTAATTCCTTCTTCCACACTTTTATTCCCTAATGTATTGCTGACTTTTAGTTGGGTGAAAAGATTGACAGTTAACTCTGTAAAACTAAGTAACTATAAATGTATACAAAATATGTCTTTGTAACATACCTTACACGTGAATACACACTTGGGAATAAATACTGGAGAATCATATAGTAAGTTACAGACACAACTTGATAACTCATGCGTTAATATATAAGCACTGAAAGAACAATTCTCAACGTGATTCCAATAGTACTTCTAAGGTCATCAATCACTATAAAATCAATCATGACAGTAAAAAATATTTACTGTGTTTTAAATTTAGAAAAATTAACGAGTGTTTTTCTAACATTAGAATAGTGCGTAAGAGATAACTTTTATGTCCTCTTGAGATACTGGTAACACAAGTCACAGTCAGAGTGAATTGGTACCTGAAAGTGAAATTACTCTACCTGGTTAAGTTGGTTCATATTACAACTAAAATTTATTAATGTATCTAAGTTACAAGTTTTATAAAAAGAATCCATAATATTAACAGTAAATTATTATTTTTTTGAGACAGAGTCTCACTGTCATCCCAGCTAGAGTGCAATGGCATCATTATAGCTCACTACAACCTCCAACTTCTGGGCTCAAGTGATTCTCCTGCTTTAGCCTCCAGAGTAGCTGGGACCACAGGTGCGCACCATCATGCTGTTCTAATTTTTTCTATTTTTAATAGAGATGGGGTCTCACTCTTGCTCAGGCTGGCCATAATAGCAAATTATTAAAAAAAATAATTGGTATTAAAAATTTCTTTAAGTCTTCAGTAATTTTGCTTAGCCCAGATCTAGAAAGTATTCTGATACAGAATGGCTTAGAGTTGAACTGTAGTGTTAATAGTGTTTGCACGTATGCTGAGTTGCTAACATGATCGAGATTCAAATAAATCTCCAAACAATTATACAAAAAAAGAAAAAAAAACAAACACTTTATTTTCCACAAGAGCAATAGGAAAAATTAAATCATTTCCCACATATTGTTTTCTTAAAACAGAGCCTACAAAGACATATTCAGCACCAAATAAAAAAGGAAAAAAAAAAAAAGGAGAAATTACAAACAGCCATAGAATATAATCTATAAAGCAAACATTTAATATTGCACTTTTGTTTTGCTAACATTTTGGATTTTACTTTTCCTAATTGAAAAATCAGGAATCTATCTTGAATACTGGAATACAACTGTGAACCTCACATCTTATGTCAGGAATTGACCAATATTTAAGAAAAATAATGCCTCTAAATAAGGGTAAAGAAATACTTTAATGGGGGAAAATAAAACTTTATTTGATAAAGTTTTATAAATTTGAAGTTTTATCACATTTTGTGACCCAGTGCCAATTATCAGAATATTGGTCATTCTTGCTTCATGTTATTTGTAAGAGTACATGGTGATAAGTATTCCAATGCTATGCATATCAACAATTGTTCCCTAGTCAGTTAGACATAGAAGAGAGAAAAGAAAAGGGATTTTCTGACAATCCCCCCCAAACAAAAATAAAACCACCAAATGCCCTTTATGCCAAATATTCCATTAGCTTCTTTTGAGGGGGACATTCACAAAATGATTTAACAACAATAAAAAAATATTTCACCCCCATTTCCTTATTATCTAGTATTAGTTTGCTACGGGAGCCCAAACCCTTTAACTGAATCACTTAAAACGCGATTCATTTTTACACTGGGCTTTCTTCACCCTGTCAGCATTTTTCAAACATGAATTGTCTTCCATGTTTTCTTAAAGGCCACTTATGGAAAAGCCTATTTGTTCTGTATGAAACTTTAAGACAGTATGTAACCAGGTCAAGCACCAAGCCAGAGTTACTATTATTCTCAGCCACTTTATTAAACTGTGGGGTTAAATGGCAGGATAGATGTAACACCCATTTCACATGTATGTTGCAACATCAGAGATGCTGGTTTTCATTAAAAACATCAGCTAAATTCCTCCTAAAATTAAAAAAAAAAAAATCAGTACACTTGGTACCTTGGAAAATGCTGAAATGTTATAATGAATGCTGGTATATTTGTTATGAGCCAACGGTAAATCACCTTCAATATAAACTATAATTTACTGATGTGATCATTCTTCCTATCTTATCTATACTAAAAGTGCGTGATTTCTCATGTCTAGCAAATTGTTTTTTAGGTAATGGAAAAAATATTTTCATTTAAAAAACCCTCACAAAATACAAAACAATTATCACAGCAAACTTTCTAGTATTTGCAATTTTGAACTTACACACTTTTGGAATAAACTTGGGTTTTCAGGCTATGTCAAGCTTGTGCAAGATAGCAAATGTGTAAGTTGAGCTCTCTAGTCATAACCTCAATGTATGTACTCCTGCTCATTAAAATACTTTGCACCAGCAAAAACGATTTCCAACATATGTGTTTTGGAGGTAATTAAGTAACTCTGTATAAAAATAAATGCACTTTCCCCTCCTTTCCCCAGTGACTGGAAAAATTCCATACTTTTAAAATAATAATAAAAATAATTTTCAAGAGCAACAGCCCTTAACTCTTTGCTGGTGCCTGCCGTACTGCCTTTCTTTACTTCATTTAACTCTGCTAGTTTCTTCTTGTATGTAATGATAAAAAGGGAATGTGGGTGGGTTATCACTTTTGTGTATGTCCCATTTCCAAATTTCCCTCTCCAAAAAGCCAACCAAATAAACAAAAAAATAACTCAACAGTGCAACAAAACACAAATAGCATTCCAACAGTTTGGCAAGTGATGCGTTCACCTGAGATTAAGTGATTTTAGGCAGTCAGTAACAAAATGCTGCTTTGCTGTAATAGTAGAAAGGCAACAAATTCTTAAAAGAAACCAAGAAGGTATACAATCTTGACCAAGTCTCTTATTAGCTTCCTCCTCTTATCTCTTTTTTCCCCACATTATCTGTTGCGTATCTACTACAGTAGGCTGCAAAACATACAGCAAAAAGGATTGGCTTGAAGGCATTTGATGTTTGTAAATAAATCCACAATAGGATCCAAGCTGAAGAGGTGATACATGGTCAGCCTAGTAGGACAATTCTGAGCATGTGCATATGCAGGTAAAGTCCAGGCTATATTAAATTAAAAAAAATGTCAGTGCGTTTTTTTCACGTTAAAGTTTTTCAAAGCTTTCTTTTGTTTCTTGTTGTGCTGACCACAAACAAGTTTTAAAAGAGTATCAAGAGTCTGGCATAAATGGAAAAAAAAAAAGCTGTAGTGACATCAAATCGCACAATGTAAGCATTGAGCATGTGCAAAATTTTCAAATCAAAAGAAGGAAATCATCCCTCTTTACAACGTGGTGTCTTGACACGTACGACCATAGGCTAAGAAGACTGCTCTTAGTATGTGCCAGTTTTAAAGGAGAAAAGCTTAGATCTTCAAGCATGTTGGAGCAGTCCCAGAATGTTGCTGTAGGCTTCTAAAGCATGATCACTGGTTGTTTCATGTATCTGCCATTTTTCTGGGCAAAAGCAATTCCGCTTCCTCTGAAAACGTGTCTCCAAGATACTTCTCTGTCCTCAGCCGGAAGAGATACAGTTCAGAACCCACATCAACTTGATTCAACCAAGTGTTCCTTCAACGAGAGGGGCAGGATGGTCTATCATCTGATGACTGATCAGGATTTGGATCAATCTAGAAAAAAATAAAAAATTTACAAAGTTATTTGATGAGGTCCTACAATGCGACAAATGACTATGATTTTGTATACTAGTCAAAAATGTAATCAGAAAGAACATACACAGCTTGTTAGCGAACTATATCCAATTATTCCCTTTTTATATCTGAAATGCTGCTGGGGAGGAAAGGGTGCTGGTATTACATATAAAGTACCTGATATTCAATTACTAGACTCACAATAAGATTTATAAAGATAAGTCTGAATAGTCCCCTATTTCAGAAAAGTTAATGGTAAAGATTTTAACTCAGTACTTGGTAGTACTTAAGACTCAAATGCACAGTGGAGAACATCTTCATAGTAATAATCTGTTTGGAAAGTATCCCTTTTATCTTTCTACAAAGAAGCCAACTCATCTCTTCCGTAGGCTTTGAGAAGAATGAAATTGTGTAAACAATGCTCTTGCTATTTATGTGAAGTAATAACTTACGGGTATAAAACCCCAGAGAGGGCCTAAAATACGGTATGTATAGGGAAATGGCAATGCTAAACCCAAAACACTCAAAATACTTCGCACCACCTTCTTTATCTCTGGAGTGACTTTCATATGCACATACATCAGTGAGAGTTACTTCTCAGGTACAAACAGAAATGGATGTAGAAAGACAAATTGTTGGGTTTAATATATTTCTTTTACTGAAAGATCTTTTGGATAAGACCCATCCTCTTGCATTTAAATGTGGACCAACCCAAATTGCCTCAGAAGCTTTAGGGTAAAACACATTTTTGAAGGAAAAAAGCCAAATAATTTTTAGTGAGTAAATCCTGAACCTATGTTAGAGTTTTAAAAGTTTTAAGTTATCTTAATTATCTTTAGTTCATTTTAAAAGAAGGCAGAATTTCATGACAAATTGCTTAAAAGTTAATTATACTTAGGTTGTTATCCTTTTAAAATGCCTTCTCTGGACAGCAAGAAAGTGGCCTCGAATTAAGCCAGGAATGACTGACTAAGCAAGACAGAAATGTCCAAATAAAAATGTAACAACAAAATCTAACAAGAGGCAGAACAAAAAATGTTTAGCATCTAAAAGAAATTTTTCATGAATTGGAAAATGAGAGGAAGAATTATGCCTAAAAAAGAATTTCCCACGAATGGTTTCTGAATATCCTATAATCAATGAATGAAGAGGATCTCGTATTATCACATCCAAAGGAAAACTGCCTCTCCCAGTTATGGTGTTAAGAAGAAAAAAAAGCAATTTGGAGAAGGCTAAAATAATCCCCCCCACCCCGTCTAATTTGGTGGTAATATTTCATTGTAAAAACAGCTGTGTAAACTAGAGCAACCAAAGAAAAAGCTGATTCTATTAATTTCAAAATTATTTTGGTATTATTTTGGTATCAAGGCCAACTTCAAAACCCCTCAAAAATGTGTACTATGGGCTCAAGTCACTCTGAAATACCCTGACATTGCTGGATCCCTGCCTCCAACTCTTTATCTTTACATATGCTGTTGTTCCTGCCTTTTGAGGACTACTCATTCTTTAAGATTCAGCTTAACGGTCACTTTTTCAAGAAACCCCACCTGATTCCCAAGGTCCAATAAACCATTCCTCAAATGAGCTGTGCATGCCCATCACACTGTTATGTAATATTTTGCTTTAGTTTGTTTTTCTTACTAGTCTGTGAACTTCCCCTAAGTCAGGGCCATGCTTTATTTACATTAAGTGCTTAGCTGTCATCAATAGGAGATGAATGAAAATGGTCTTAACAATGCAAGAATATTGTTTAAGACGTTATTGCAAATATGCTATTTCTCCCTATGACAGAATGTTAAAATACATAAGAATTGGAAAAGAATCATGAATAAAGTAAATTCTAGCTATTTAATCAGTGCTTGCAAAATAAACGCTAGTTCTTTTTTTTTTTTTTTAAAAAAACTGGGTCTCCCTCTACTGCCTAGATTGGAGTACAGTGGCTCAGTGCAGCCTTCAACTCCTGGCCTCAAGCAATCCTTCCACTGGGATCACAGGCATGAGCTACCGAAGTCGGCTAAATGCCAGTTCTTCCTATCGATGCTTGAATATATTAAATTCTTCCTTCAAAAAATGAAAACAATTCAACATGAGGTGTTAGATTACTATCTTAATTCTCCAATAATAAGTGAGCAGTCCTACTTCTGTCTCAAACTTGGTAAACATTGACATAATCTTAACTTTTAATCCGTTGTTTTAAATTATTTGTTCTTTTGTTATTATCGTGGTAACAGAGATCTAACTGTGTTTTACAAAATAAGTCTGCAATGCTGTTTCCCAAGAGAGCCGGCCCATTTCCTACTTGAGGAGCTGGTGCTTACCTCTGAATAAAGAGGTGGAGGCAAGAACCGAAACTCCTGGATATATGCAAACAGTGGTCCTTGAAGCGCTCTCTCAAAGTCATCACAAGCATTCACTGGTGCAAGATTGTTCCGCCTTTGTTCCTCTGTTACCACTTCTGCATAGCTGGGTGGTGCTGAAGGAAAAAGATACACGCAATTCGAACAGCACGTTCTTATGCATGTCAAAATACACAGAATAGTAGGTATTAAAAAGGAATGTCAAAGTAAAATAATAATTATTTGGTGATTAAAACTAAGAAGACATACAATCAAAATTTAACATTAGAGACATGTCTACTTTCTTTATAGAAAGATAAAAGTTTATCTAAGGGCCATAAAGTACCAAAAACAAAATAATGTTCTTAATAATAATAAAGGATTAAGCTTAGATATGCATCATCAAATTACCTTCAGGTCTTTCAGGAAGGGATAAACCAAGCCAGTTCATATTCATGCTACACTGACTGCTTACACTTGAGGTTCTGCTACCAAATGGATGTAGAGGAATGGTACCAATGACGAGTGGCAAATTAAGAAATAAATCCATAGCTCCAGGAATATCCACATATACCTAAACATTAAGAAAAGATACTAAGTTTAGAATGTCAAGTATGATTTCCTTTTGAAAAACTAATACCCCAATTTAAATGTTATTTGAGGCCCCTTTACTTTAATTTTTGCTTACATACATGAAAAGTTTCTTTCTTATGTTAAATACTGTATAGTGCATTTACATAAGGGGACATTACAACTCAAACCATATAAATATTTATTTGTATTTGTATATTTCATTACATATGGAATATAAAAATCAAATCCTAAATGTAAGACAAAATGATATCCTCAAAACTTTAAGACTTTACAAAACACTCCTAAATCTATACATACCATTAGTGAGTATTCCACACGGATTATACTACAGTCGAGGATAGAGGGAGAAACTGGTGGAATTTTCAGCAACTTGCCATTCCACGTCTCTGTCTTTCCAGATGATAAGGATTCCCCACGCAAATTAGCCACAAGCTGTTTTACTTCCTTCATTTTCCCTTTGGCATAGAAGGCCTGTGTTTGGTAAATGGCTGCCTTTGGCACCACCATTCGGGAAGAGCAGTTCTCAATCTCAGCAAATATCTGAATTGATTCACCTAGAGAGGGGGAAAAATATATAGATACATATATCTACTGTTGAAAACAACAACAAAACAAATTGTAGATTCTTAAAGCTAAAGTTAGAAAGTTCAACTACATGGATAAAAAGCTATCTTAGGAGCAGCAAGTAACTTAAATGTCACAAAAATGAACTACTCATTTATAGTAGCTATTTAAAAAGGCGACTACATTCCAGTTTGTGATAAGAAACCGGATAAGCACCATTTACATTATTTTTTACCAAAGACTACTACACTAGGTTCATATTTAGCTGCAATATTATAAATTTATACATAAAAGCTAACTGAAGAAAATTTGTATTTAGTGGGAATCCACCTCATACATACCTGGGGTATAGCCCTTCCTTTCAATTTTGGCACTTAAGGATATTGGGCCTGAGGTACAGAACCAGCAACAGAGTGTCTTTTCTTTCGTGCCTGCTTGGGGTGACTGTAAAGAAAAATTTAGAGAAACAGATCAATATATGAGAATTGGTACAATACCAGAATATTTCCAAATACAATCCTAAATTCTAGGAGAATTTAAATTAAAAGTAGTGCTGTGTTTTTTTCTGTACCCAAATATACTTTTTTTAAAAAAAAACTAACCAATGGTTTCTGAATTACATCATTACTTTTGTCTTTATATAAATTTCCATTCAGTTAAAGAAAAAAGGGTAAAGGGCTTAATACCCTATAACATAGTTTTTTGGCCCAGACTATTTATAAATACAGTAATTAAAAACAAACCAAACAAACAAAAAAACCCTTTCCACTTTACATTTTAAATGCCTTAAAAAAGGGCAGCACAGAAAGCACCTTGGTTATATAATCCCAAATGTTAACATCTTTCTTTGAGAATGTAAAAATCAGTACACAAAAAAGGAAAACTGCTCATTTTTAAGGTTAATTCTTATTTGCTTTAAAGATGTTATCATTTGTTTAAATCAAAGTTTTGAAGTCAAATTTGAATTACTCTTATCAAAAAAAGCAATTAAAAAAGATTCCTTTAAAAAAGGAATTAAGTTTTTTCGTGAAACTAATGATTCCCCATTATTTGACAACTATCCCTATATTGGAATAATGAAATGTAATACGAATCTTAGATTATGATATTTTCAAGTTAAATGATGTTGTCTTATAATAAATGATACTACTGTTCCTCTTCCACTCAAATCATTCAGGGATCGGATCCATTTTTTTGTTATTGCTGTCATATTCTGAGCAAGAGATATTTCATACCACATACTGGTCTTTTAAATTTACTTAAAGTCACAATAATATCAAAAGCACGAGCATATTCTTCATTAATTAGTGTGCTCTTGACTGTATTTAAATATATATATTTATTAAATGTTAAAATAAAACCAGTATTTTAAAATTATGAAGACTGCATAATTTAGGTGATTACTCTTTAGTATTTATATGCCAAAAACAAAGAATGAAGAATTCAGTCAATTCTTACCAGTAATGAAGGAGTGTTGATATCTATATGCTCAAAGACTGTAAATTCCTTCTTTAATTTTACTGGTAGAAGCCAAGGCCTGTGCAATTCGGCTTTCACCCAATAGCGCACACTGCCATGTCGGCCTTCGAATGAGGTAGCAAGTGGTCTGTGCAGAATATAAAGGTCAGTATATTAATCTTATACCTCTTTCTAAGAATTATACAGTAGGTCAGAATAAGTTTTGATATACTTTGCTCTTTATGTACCAGTGAGGTATCAAATATATAATTTAAAAAATTTCCAAAGGGATAAGTCATTGGGGAAAAAAAAAACCTTCTTTTCCAAATAACAGACAATAGCTAAGTATCACAAAAATTTTGATTTAAGAAGCCAGAAGAATACAATCCCTTTAAACTAAGAAGAGGCTACTTTTAATGCTGGTGGCAAAATTATGAAAGTTTAACAAACGATTTTTGAAAAGGTCAAGAATTTAATTTAAAAACAAAGTTAAGAATGATTTAACTATTTCTATTGAGAAATTCTAGACACCGGTTAAACATTCAGAATAAATTCCCTACAGTGCTCCATTTCTCATTAGTTAGGAATTATTGCCTCTTTTTATAGCAACTAATTAAGGTCTAGAAAAGGCCTAGAATAGTCATTGTAGTTTCAAAAATTTCATATTTCATAAAGTCCACTGAACCTCTGGAAAACTGCTTTTACACTTTCTAGTTTACTCATGGTCTAATTCTTTTTTTTTGGCTATGTTTTCTAACTTTACAGGCTTAAAGAGAAAAAGAAATATTCCTCTTGATCTATGTCAAGAGAATCACAACTATTTTTGAATTCTTGTGAGATTTTGCTTGTCTAAACTCAGTGAGTTTAGTCTTTTTCATAAATTCATTAGAAAAATACTCATTGTTCAGTTATTTATAGAGTGCTAGCTTAGAGTAGTATGAGAAGCACTTTTTTTAGTAAATATTTTTTGTGTTTTAGACTCCCACATTAACTTGTTTAGCACAGAGAAATGAAATCTTAAGTTTTTTACTAGTCTTGTACAGTTTACCTTAAATGACTTTTGCTTATAGATAGAACTTAAAAAAAATATTAATGACCTCTGAAAATATTCAGGCCCAATATTAGCCTTATTCTATCCACAGATTTTATTATTTTTCTTAGAAAGTACTAGGGCATTATATTCAAAATGAAGTTCTCAATTGATACAGTAAATAGAATATTCTGAAAAATACTAGTTATGACCTCTATATACATATAACATCTCAAGTACTACAATTAACAAAACAAATACAGAATTGTGTACATTTGGCACTTGATAAATTCTTATGTAACCTAAGTTCGTCCTCCAGACCAATCAGTAAAAGTGCCATTTTGCAAGTTTTAATGCCTGTTAAAAGCATTATTTTAAAAACAAACTTTATATAATCTCTCCCAACAATCTGTTATTAGCTTAAGAATATACCATTTTCTTTCTACCTTTTATATTAGATTCCAAACTGTATACTAAGGTATCCCGATAGATATTTCCTTTGAAGTCCAGGTAATTAATATCTCTTGTGTGAGCTTCCCAATAGCTCTTTGCACAGAAGCTATTAAATTCGTATCAGAAGAAGAATATCATTTCTAAAGTTAGGATATTCCTAATTATTTTTACTTTCTAAACTTACTGCTATTGGTTAGTATTAGCAGAAAAAGCAGAACACCGAATTTTTATAAACTGAACTAAAACTGAGACGATTGATAAATTCTATCTTTTCTGATAATAAACTAAGCATAAAGTGCTTTACTACTTGACTAGCACTCTCCAATTCACTCATGTTAAATAAAACACTATTTGTATTACAAAAACCCCATCAACTTCAGGACGGAATACTACAAATTGAGCTTGCTTTCTATAATTTTGCCACAATAGATCAAAAAATAGCTTCTTATGTTTAATATATTGTTTTCCTCTAGCAAGTTTCAGTAATGAAAGGGTTTTTTTTTAAAAAAACTAAAAATATTTAAATTTAGAATGTTTAATTTTTAAGAGAATGCTTTGATCATAGGTATCTATGAAAAATGTCTATTACTTGTAATACTTACGTCTGTGGAAGCTCGAAGCTGAATGCATATT
The DNA here is from genome assembly GCA_004363605.1 of Indri indri. NCBI lineage: Eukaryota > Metazoa > Chordata > Mammalia > Primates > Indriidae > Indri > Indri indri. Next base: position 11,723 of record RJWJ010013445.1, on the reverse strand, counting down.
CATGCCTTCCTGAATGAATAGTGTTGAAGCCTTCTTCAGAATTATCATCATCTAAAACAAACAGAAAAAAGAAAACAAAAAACTTCTTATTAAACATTTACATACTCCTCATGGTGGCATAACTTTAAAGATGTTTGTATAATAATTTAAGGCCACAAGCATTGAAGTCTAAAGAGCTGAGTTCTAATTTTAACTTTATCATCTCCTCTTCATAAAATAAAAATCCAGAGTCCTCTGCTGCCTTATCTGTAAAATGGGGATAATGAATACTTTTAAACCACAGGCTTTTTTTTTTCTTTAATGGCAAATGACCCAAGTTATAAAGCATCTGTGTCTAACATAGTATATACTCAACAAAAGGTTCAAGACTTTGACTTATAACATGAAAACTGGTCATGTAAACTTTTTAAAAGATGTCAGTTTTGGGGGGAATACTGAAAATGTGAACGGAATAGACGTGCTACAATTCCAAAACCATTAGGAAACTTCCTGTCAAATACATAGAGTTAAAAAAAAAAAAAGCAACATTGATTTTAATGTCAGTTTCATAGCTAAAAAAATCCTCATGGACTTAAAATCGTCACAACACTCAGTTGGTCCTAGCGACAACTAAAATCTGCATATACACAAAATCCACCTTAGGTAATTACAAAGGACTAGACTTTAAAGGTGCCAGCTTACAAGGTAACAATTTTGCCCCCCATATCCTTGAAAAAACGAAGTCCAATTAGGTAGTTTCCAGTTGCTAGAAAAAACGGATAACCTTTCACAGAATAACCAATTTCTTTCGGTCAAATGTATTACTTTTGTAAATGGCTTGAAAATAAAGAAAAATATTATCGAAAATGTGGGAGGGTTTCTAGATTATTAAAATGGTTCATTTAGCGTTCTGACTGATAATATAACTACACAAATGTCTTACTCGGTTTTCTCGGCATAGAAACCTTCACAATTAGCCACCAGAGTAAGAAAAACCGGTATTACCATTTAACTTTCCCTCACCAAAATATTAAATATATCCAAAAACGTGATGCTTCCCTTACAGCAAACGAGATTTTTAAAAAGCATCCACATGTCCATACTTTTATTTTTAAAAAGGGTGACTCGCTTATGTCTAAACACTGCTTTCCTTGTCCCTTGTGCAACCCCCCTGAACGGATGTCAGCCCTTGAAACTGTTAGCTGGTGAGTTGGGGGCCATTTAAATTCGCTCCCCTCAAAGGCGCCCAAAGTTTGCCTTCCTCTCCCTTTCTTCCCTTCTTGCTCCCTTTTTGTGCCAGCTCAGCAGTCTCATTGAGGCGAGCGGCGGCGGCGGCCGCGCCGTGGTAAACAAGTGCCGGGCTGTCAATCAAGAACTAGACCGGAGCAGGAGAGGACCGGCCTAAACCGGCGCGAGCAGATCCCAGCCGGCCCGCCCGCGCGCCGCCGCCGCCGCTCGCGCGCCCCGCTATACATACGGCATACGTCGCGCGGCGCTCGCGCTCGCGCCCGCGCAGCCTAGCCTGCTGCACAGGGGGCGGGGCCACCGCGCCGCGGCGCTTCCGCTATACACGCCCCAGCCGGTGACCGGTTCGATCTGGCTCGGGCTATCCAGACACCTTTACAGTTGCAGGGAGGGAAACTGGGGCAAAAAAAGCGGGTGGGGTGGGGGCGTAGGCTCCAGGAAACAATGGGGGAGGGGGCAGGGGATACTCGCCGAGGCCCCCACCCAGATCTCGGTATTAGAATCACTTTTACTTCTTCTCCGGCTAGTCTTTGCTATCTCTCCCCTCAGGTCAAATCAAGGTAGCCAGTTTGGCGACTGGACAGGTAGGGAAACACGCTTTCTTTCAGCTAAGCGGAAAACAAGCGTTTGTAGGAGCCCCCGGATACCCTTCACTCGGAAAACAGGCAAATGGGGTCCTGCTAACCTTCCCCACCCAAGTTCCCTCTCTGTAGGGTTTTAGCTAAAGTTGCGTCCATTCGGCACCTGTAAGGCCGGCAGGAGCTTCTGTCCTCTATTCGGTTAACATCTAAAGTCGTTTAATTGGTGGCCCCTAGCAGGCCGAAGTGAGGGGCGACAGAACGTGATGTGACATGGGCCCCGCACGCCAGTAGAAGCTCGGGAACGGGCCCGAGTAGGGGCGGGGGCGGCCGCTCTGGAGGGACCTTTACCGGCGCACGCCGGTTCCTAAGCCTCGCCCCAGCCGGCGCGAGCCCGCTCTCCCCACCCGCCCATGCCCAATCCAATCAGCGCCTGCCATCGCCTTAGCAACAGGCTAACAAACCCGGCTCCGCCTATCGCCGGCCGCCCGGGGCGGGGTCTCGGTTACCAGGCTAGTTTGAGAGCTCTCAGTTTTAAGTCATTGAAACTATTCCAGGCTAAGAGATTGTCCCCGCGTTTCAGGGGCTGGGGGGCATCTCGTGGGATGTGGGGCACTTAGTTTTCTCCACCATGAAATCATAGTGCAACTAATGAAATTATATTTGTCCCTACAACTCATTGTTCCACTTTTCCTCCATTTCAAGTCTCAACTCCTTAAAGAAAAACCTTTTGTTTCTTCTCACCCATTTTATAAAAGGTTGCAATGTGCAGAAAGGTACAAAGTCATGTATCTGCTTTTCAACAAATACCAGGACTGTCATTATGTATTTGCATTTTCTATCAGTGTTAACGCTTGGAGGGGTTAATTAGAAATTATTTCAGGACGCAAAGTACCTATGTAAAAACTCTACTAAAACCCTATTAAAGAACTCATTTCGCCTTAATATTTTCAAAAATAATGCATTAATACTGTACCTCAAATCATCCTTCATTTCTCATTTGCCTTAGTTCAATTACCGCTTCCCCAGGATGTATATTTTTAATATAAAAAGGTAAAATTATACCTCTATTCTTTCTGAAAAATCGTCACCATCTGAACTAAATACTGCATTAAAAAGGAGAAGCACAAAAATTACATAACCAGTTTTAACATTATATTCTTCTTGGGCTAGGAATTAAGTCATCGCCACCACCTGACGCGTGTAACCAATCTGCTGAGAGCAGAACAAGCGCCCCTCCTCACCACCCCCCAGAACTGGTCCGAAACAGGATTGAACCGCTTCTAACAAAGGGTGGAAACTTAGAAAAACAAGCTTAGAGTCTCCTATATTTTCGCAATGTAACCATTTAAACAATAGATTGGAAATCTCAGGACCCCTTCTCCCTTTGACAATCCTTTACCTGCCTCTTCTAACCAAAAATCAAATCCAGTGTGCCGTATACTTTTCAATTCCATTTGACTGGCATGGGTTTCATTGAATGCACGTTCCAAAGTTAGACATGATGCTCGGAAAAGAAAATTACTGACCCTAAATGGCTTCTAAAACTGACTTGATATCTACCATAATGATAGATACTGTCTTTTAAAAAAAAGAATGCTTGATGTAAATTTCTAAAGGAATTGGGAAGAATAGGGAAAAAACACGTGGGGTGTTGATACCATATGTCAAAATAAGCCACGGAAACCCTTTATCAAAGAACAATGATCAGTTCTTTAAAAATCTTTCGCGTTTCAGTATTAAAAATGAAATACACCCATTAAGCCGCTTAAAAAATGTTATTTCATTTCTTCATTGAAGCTCAGTTTTTAGATCTAAGGTTGTAAAGTAAAAGGAAAATAATCTAATACGGGATTGCAGCTTTTAGCAATAAATTTGAAAATAAGTAAAATTATTGAATTGGATTTCGGCAGAATTTATAAGTAAGGTGCAAATGGATTACAAGTGCGTGAGGCACAGACCAAGCTGGGTACAGAGGTAGTTGACTAAGTGCAGTTTGCAGACACTTTGCAGATGCCTGCATGCATTACGGTTTAACACACGACGAACGTCAAGGAGAATCCAAATCTTCTAACTTTGCTAACCTTTATCATCTGCTGCATTATGCTAGGAGTACAATCCTGTTAATGCAGAAAACTGAAAAGGTACTTTTCCAAAGAAAATGAGTCTAATGACTTCTGAATAATCTAAAAACTTACCTCTTTCGTGCCCAATTAAGATGTCTTTATGGTTGAAATATTCTACTTCTTCAGTGTAATTCTGTGTATAGGCAGTATTGGAGCCGGCGTTTCGAGATTCAGTCCAGCGTACTTTCGCATGTCCTCTTGCATGAATTTTAAGAGATTTTACTCTGATTTCCCCAGTAACTTCTAAATTCACCCTTCCTGAGACGGTATCCCCACTAGAATACACAGGGACATTGCTGTCATTAAGACAGTCAAAGCTTATTGTCAAACTCTTTACCTTTCCCAGCACCATGTTTATAACAAAATCTATAAAAATATAATGTAAGACAAAAAAGTCAAGATCGCATATAAAATGTGATCTTCACTGAACACTGATCGATGTCTTTGCCGTGCAAAATGCTTGCAGGCAGGATCAGTGATTCTCTACAAATAGTTCATTGAGATTTCTTAAGAAGTCAGGGCAGCAGAGGCAGCTGCTCCGCGCTCCTGCTCGTCTCAGTGGTCTCCTTACAAAGACGGGCGGCTGGAGGCTGCCAGCTCACTTTAAGAGGAGCTTTGTGAAAAACAACCCCAGTGCGCACGCGCACGCCGCGGCTGCTGTCCGCCCTCCCTGCGCGCCCCCTCCCGCGCCCGGCTCGCTCCCTCGCTCGCTCGCTCCCTCGCTCGCTCGCTCGCTCGCTCGCTCGCGGGTACAGTAGGTGTAGAGCGAGGGGAAGAAGACTCCGGCGCTGCCGGGAGGCTGAACCTGACTTCTCTTCATTGTGGGCTCCTATTGGTAGGGAAGGCTACCGTAAACCCTCGACGAGCTATCTGGAGCCCCTTACCGAGCACACTCTAATAGAAAGATAATGCCAGAGGGGGCCGCGAGGGGACAAGGGCTGGGTGGGGAGCAGTGTGCAAAGCCAAGTAAGGGTAAACTGCTGAGTGACCGGCCCGAAGCGTGCGTTACTAGCACTGCAGGGTTTTGCAACTGCCTGGATGGGAGGAGGAAAAAGTGTGAAGAGAGATGGGGGAAGGGGAGAAACCGGTTGGGCAAGCGGCTGGTTGCTGAGCATAATCTAACGAATTTCAAAAGAAAACGTAATAAAAACCGGACAAGAAATATTGTTCATAGACAAGAGCTTGCTTGGCGTGGATATATATATATTTTAAACCAGTGCTTTGTAGGCAGGGTGGAAATGAACTCAATCGAGGTCAAAGGAACCTTAGATACTCTAAAGACTAAGGAGGAGAAGTAAGTATAATTTAATCAGTAGGCTTTGCTTTCTCCTCCATGTCTTAATTAGATAGCACCGAAAACCTACCAAGTTGTTTCCATGATGACACGGGGCGTGTGTGTCTCGGGGGAGGCTTGACCACTTCCTCGAAGGATGATAAAGTCCTTTTTTTAAGACACCACCTACGGCTAGATTTGCAGGGTATGACATGATTACAACTCCTGTGTCCAGAGAAGTAAGAATAGAGTTCGGCCTAAAAAAGTACCATCTTATAAAGAGCAGTATGACATGGTGGTTTAGCTGACATATTGTTTACAACAGGATTGAGTATCTTTGTTAGAAATTCGTGAAGCACGTAAGATGGTTTTTTAAAAAGCATGATTTGGTATATAAAAAGGGCTTAATTCTGTGAAGCTTTAATTTTAATTTTCGGCTGAGAGCCTTGGACCATTCAGCATAGTAGTTCTCATGACACAGCTTAAAGATAGGTACATTTCTCTTTTATTGTGAATGTTTTGGTAAAAAATAGCAGTGCTTTCGTCATATACACTGGGATTCAGAGCATAATAGCATAAACTCATCTAGATTATTGGCAATCAACAGAACTGCTTATAAGAGAAATACAGAAAGAAAAAAATAGGAGTTTGGAATTATATATGCATGAACAAAAATACTTCCTAAGATTTTTGGCTGCCCATGGCTAAACACTTTAGGTTCTTTTGCGTAGTGTATTTGGACAGATTGAGCCTGTGAGTCACAAGAAACTAAACTCATTGATCTTGCTGTTTTCTTTATTTCGGAAGAAACTAAATTTTATTTAGTTGGATTTTGGTTGATAAAGCAGTATCTTGGACTCAACAGCAATATATAGAGAGTATGAATATATATGCAAACTATTTGGACAATTAATGGGCAGGCCATTTATCTCAGAGTTTAGATTGTTATGCTTAAAATTATGAATTTGTGTATTTGAGTGGGAAAAATAGTCTCCCCCACCCCCCCCTTCTTGGTTGACACCTGGTGGAAATTTTAGGTAAAGTACCTAAGACCTTGTACTGGCATTGGTAACAGATACTACTTGTGTTTTTTCTCCACCTAGTGGTAAAAGTGGTGAATTTGCTAGAATGTCAAACTTCCTCAGCAAAAGGTCAATGGTATTTGTTAATCATTTAAAAAACATTGAGCAAGGAACAGATTTACAAGTTCAGTACACAGTGAATACATAAATTCATTACAAATTTATGTTTAAAATTATTAAGGGCTATTTAACAACAGATGAATTTTGGGGAATTTTTAGTAAAATTTTTCCAATTAGAATATAAATTGTTTCTGAAAAAATAAGAATTAGCTATTTAAATACATCAGAATTGCATTTAATAAAAATGAATCCTAAGAAATTTATTCATGGTTTGGAAAATTGTTTTAAATGTTTTATTTCTGTCATTGCACAGTACACTATTGCTTGTGTTTGAAGCTTTAGGATCCTTTAAATTGTCTTTATTATCTATTGTGCTATTTTTCTTTATTTTCTTTTTGCTGTGTCTTCCTAAACACTCTATTAACTGGCAAGTTTCCAAGAAATTCTTATCTGCTATTATTTTTGTTTTAGATTTTATTCGCTTACCCTTGTTATTGCCTTTCTTCTCTTTAGATGTGATTACATGACTATTTCTCAAGTGTCTAAACTTGAGTTTATTTGCTTCATTTTGTTTTCCTCCTATTATTTTATTCAAACAATGAAAACACCAGAAATAACTGACACCTCTGAATCTCTCTTTATCTTTTCATTTCTTAAAAAAAACCAAAACACAAACCAAAACAAAAAAACCCTTGTACCAAATTTTGAAAGTTTTCTCTCATAACTTTCATAACCTCCCCTTTTCCAGACTTCCTGTCTAAATATCTACCATTTAGACAGTTTGAAATGCTGTACAGTAGCCATTATCTTGGGCTTCTTGGCTTGCTTCACTGGGCCCTTATTGTATTTTGCATTAAATTTAGACTATTCATCTTTACCACCAAGGCTCTTTCCTACTGCACCCCAGCCTACGCCTCATATGCCATCTCCTCCTACTCATCCACTAACTCTCTATACTCCTGTCAAGTACATCTTCTGTCCCCTTTGTTAGCTTGTCTCAGTGTTGCCAATGCGCAGTTGCACGCCGCTTTCTGTGCCCAGAACAACATCCCACTACTATGTTATCTCCTTTCCCTTCTTCTAACCCCTCCACTGGATCAGCTGGCACGACTGAATGAAATTCCCGCTAGAGAGAATGACTAGCTCCCGTTCCCCCTTTCATAGCTTCTTCAGAGCTTAAGTAGGAATCTCTTTTTATGGTATTTGTTTCTTGCATTTTGAATCAAATGGCTGTTCTGCCTTAATGTATAAAAGTTTGAACTCAGTCTCAAAAACTCTGTCACAAACTGACAAATGATAATTGTTATCAACGTATATAATATTGAGGAGATATGTCAAAATTACTGCCATGTCTGGAGTTTTTTAATGTATTAATTCAAAATGCTCAATATTATTACGTAAAAAAAGCAAGCCATCTCAACTGAAAGTTTTGGTGTTTGATTGTTGGAAAAACCATACCAGTAGTGAGAATTTGTTTCATAAAGAAAAATATTAAATCCATGTTTAGGCCAGGCACGTTGCTGAGGTGGGAGCATTGCTTGAGGCCAGGAGTTAAGGCCAACCTGGACAACATAGTGAGACCCTGTCTCCAAAAAAATTAAAATATTAGCCAGGTGTGATGGCCTGCACCTGTAGTCCCAGTTACTCTGGAAGCTGAGGCAGAAGGATTAATTGAGCCCAGGTGTTTGAGATTGCAGTGAGCTGTGATGCTGCCACTACACTCTAGCCTGGCTGAGAGAGAAAGACCTTGTCTCAGACAAACAAACAAACAAACAAACAAACAAGAAATCCACAATTTATCTTACTTTTAACTAGCACCTGCTAGGCTTGAATGATGTACGATGAAGGGGGATTTTGAATTTTTTTTTAAAGCCTTAATTCTGTATTTCAAAATTTTGTAACTCCAACTTAACCCTTTAACATCCTCAAAATGTAGCAAAGTTGACTTTGGTGTGGTATGGAGACTGGAGTGAAGATGTGCTATATTGTTAGCAAAATGAGTAAGTTTTTTTTATATATATATTTGAGAGTTAATTGCATGTTAGGTTTGTTACATTCTTCATACTAAACATATTTTTAAATATGTTATGGATTTTGTGTTAAAATTCAGTATCAAATTTGGTTTCTGTTCTCCCTCATTAAGAAAGAGTGTAATTTGTGTTATATGAACACCATTTAATCTTTTTTTTTTTTATTTCTTGAAAAGAAAATCATCCATAATTCTACTATCCATCCAGAGATATCACTATTAACATTTTGGTATATTTCCATCTAGGTGTACAACTAAAAAAAGAAAAATATTGTCAATGAAGCTATGACAATGCATATTATCATGTAGAAGATGAGTTGGTAAAATTTATTCATCCAGGCTCAAATAGCACCTATTCTACAAGAAGAATTAGGAATGCTGACTTTCTTTTTTGGACTATCTTATGAATTTTGATCACACACAACTCTATATAATGAGGGTAAAAATTTTTTTATTATAATAAAATATTTTCTTGATTTTCTTGAGTTTTAGTGACAAAGTACAATAGAAAAGAACCAGTTCCTTATTTTTTACTATCACATTCATATATGGCTAACTGGAAATTCATATTCTGAACTTACTTGGGTAATGTTGCTCTTCCAGTTATCTACATTTTCTCTATTGATGAAGGGGATCACTATTATAAATGATTAAAAAACCCACCCAAAACTTGTTATTTACTGCCGCTGCCCTCTCATTACTGTTTAATGGAAGCATTTTCCAAGAGTCTGCCACCTAAGACTATGTACTGTTGTTAATTATTACCTTTGCGTTATCATAATATAAAAATTATAAGAGAATTATTGCCTCTTACTCATCCTTAATCAACTCAGTCTTAATGTTACTATCTTTCTAGTTGGGGAATTTTACTTGAAGAAGTGGCTATGATAAAGGAAGTGTTTGCCAGGGAAAAGCTGTGAGGAGGAGGGGAAATTTAAGTTTAAACGCTGGGCATTGGCTGAGGACTCACTGCCTTCAGAATTCTAAGTGTTTCAAATGACCTTTTGTTTCAGGATTAGGAGACAGGGCAGGTGATAGTCAAATCTCAAAATCACACATTTAATCTACGACCTAGTGTTTTCCCATGGATAATCGGCAATTGGTTTTATACGTATTGCTTTTGTAACATAAATATCTTTTTGGTTCTTGTATAAAGTACTTAAATCAATACATTTTAGTGGAAACATGAGGCAATTGAATTTTCCTGCTCAAAATTGACAAAACATTTTGTAGTCAGGTATGAATTTCGAATTATTTTGCTACAGAGAATCTGGCAGAAAGGAACTTAATGCTTTATTATGTTGGACTTTGAAACATGTATGAAGGGTTTTATTGTCATGGGGATACATACGCTCTTGTAAAGATGCACATAACAAAGTATCCAAAGTGAGGAACAGAATTAAATCATGAATAATTTACAGAAGAAAATAATGTATTCAGTCCTGGTCTTTAGAAAGTTGGAGCAATGCTTTGATAAAGCCAAAATTTTTTTGTAAGGTGTGGTTAAAAACAAAATTTGAAAGCTAGAGTAGATATCATTTTACTTAATAGTTCTAATGCCTAAATCATATCTTTTACACTTAGAAATAAGGGATACTTTATTTCTGCCAGTAGGCCACTCAAATAGGGAGAAGTCTTTCAGCTTTAATTTAATTTTTAATTTCTTATTATTTTGCTATTATTTGGGTCTATTTTGGTAAACCTTGGTAGAAGCCCTCAGAATGGTGACTGTGTAAGAAAATGAGCTGAGATCCTCTTTTGGGTCTTCCTGCAAATGAATGAAGAAGGAAAGAAGAACCTTTAAGAAATAGTCACTTCGCAGACAAGTATCCAATGGGAGACCGTTGTAGGGCAGAGACCGATGGCAGACTACATTCATGATCCTTAAGAGGATAATATGGGAAAGAATGGACAGAAGGCCAGACTGTTTTTCTGTTCCTAGCGCTATCCTTTCTCATCTTCACAAAACTCAACGATTTTGTGTTTTAATTGCATAGCATTTTTCTGGGCCTGTCTCTGCAGTGATTCTTGATTTTATTTTATAAATGTTTTTCTTGTCATGTGTTCATTTTCATGTAATTCAGGTTATTAAAACTTTGCTGTTTACCCCAAATGAAATGAAATGTTGGCCACTGGCTAGGAGACAGTGGTGGCCAGTAAGTGGCAACGCTGGTTAAGTGAGCTGCATAAAAACCACCAAAACGTCACTAAGGAAGACCCATCAGGGGAGTAGTATGAGGGTGAAGACATATGTCCCTTGGTGGATGTAGGAACAGAAAAGGATGGGAAGAAATTTGTGGTAGACAGTCCAGAGACTCCTCAGGTGGTTAGACTCATGTCGAAGAGTGTACATGAGGCAGGCATGTCTTGTGATAACAGGAAGTCAAGAAAACTTTTCAGGGGATTGGAAAGCTTGGCTGATAACAGAAGATGGTAGGAGTAGGAGGGGAGGCTGGGGGTGGTGAAATGAAAAAGTTTGTTTCCTTTATAGACATATAGGACATGGACACATTGGCCAAGAAGTCCAAAAACCATGAGGTTGTATGCTGACTGGAGTGTGGGTGTGAGAGAGAGATAAAGAGATTATCTTCATTGTAACAACTGCAACAACAGCATATTTTATGGCAGGCACTGTGTTTTTGCTCATTATCTTATTTGGTCCTCTTAAAAATTCTATGAGGTAAACACTATTATGTTCATTTTATAGGCAAAGAAACAGACTTAGAAAGATTAAGTAAGTTATCCAAAGTCAAATAGCTAATAAACGGTGGTGCTAGGATTTGAATTTGTGTTCTTGACCCTTAGACTATACTGCAAACAAGTACAGTAGGATTATTTATCAACAAGATGTTACCTCTTCCACAAGGCTCCTGTAACCGTCCTTTCCTCTCTTAGTTTGGATTATGTGTTTCTGGTCTTTGTGCACAGCACCTTTTCAAACCCTATTCCTTAACAATTTCATGTGTAGATTGTACATTTATTATCTCTTCCATATTCCAAGCCTCTCAAGGGCACTTTCCGTGTCTTATCTAGTGCCCAAGTGTTAATCATTTTTATATCTCTACTATTTAGCATAGTGCCTGGCACATAGTACACACTCAATAAATGTTTGTTGATATATGATAGATCGATAATGGAATGTTATCTTTAAACAATTTTTCATTGTAAGATTGTAGAATCTTATGGGAAGTTTTTCCAAATAATCACACGAAACCACATGAGACTGATGGATTAAAAATAAGTCTTAAGGCTGGGTGTTATGGCTCACACCTGTACTCCCAGCTACTCAGGAGGCTGAGGCAGGAGGATCACTTGAGCCCAGGAGTTTGAGGTTGCAGTGAGCTATGATAA
>RJWJ010013444.1:0-39916 GCA_004363605.1 Indri indri | reverse complement strand
GCAATCCCATTACTGGGCATCTACCCCAAAGAACAAAAATCGCTCTATGAAAAAGACACCTGCACCCGAATGTTTATAGCAGCGCAATTCACAATTGCAAAGGTGTGGAAACAGCCCAAGTGTCCATCAATACATGAGTGGATTAGTAAAATGTGGTATATGTATACCATGGAATACTATTCAGCTTTAAGAAACAATGCTGATATAGCACCTCTTGTATACTCCTGGATAGGGTTGGAACGCATTCTACTAAGCGAAGTATCCCAAGAATGGAAAAACAAGCACCACGTGTACTCACCATCAAATTGGTAGTAACTGAACAACACATAAGTGTACATATAAGAATAACATCTATTGGATGTCGGGTAGGGAGGGAGGGGGAAGGGGGAGGGGCGAGGGGGAGGAGGGGACGGATATATGCATACACAAAGGGTGCAATGCGCACCCTCCGAGAGATGGACACGATTGGGACTGGGACTTGGGGGGAAGGGGGGGCAAGGGCAACATACGTAACCTAAACATCTGTACCCCTATAAACAACAAACAATAAAAAATAAAAAAATAAATAAATAAAAAGGAAGGACAGAGAGAACGAAGAAGAGAGAAGGGAAGGAGGAAGAAAGAAAGATGAAGCAAATATGGCATAATGTTGGTAATGGTTGGATCTGGGAATGGGTATTTTCTCTAGTTTTGTGAATATTTGAATGTTTTCATAATAAAATGGCTTTTTAAAAAAATTAAAAAAAAAAAACACTGATGAAATAAATTGAAGAGTGTCGCTCCATGAATTAATATCAAATGTGTTTGGGGACAGGATGTGTCTTAGGAGTTTTCCAGAGCTTTGCCCTGAAGGAATGTGTGAACGTGTTGGTTTGCATTTCAAAGGCTGTTACACACAGAAGGGCGTCTCTGAAAGACAGTAGCGGCTGTATCCCACAAGGCGCCTCGTTTCTCAGACCTGAGGGTTTGGATTTGCTTTGTAAAGCACAAGTGAATCTGTTAAAAAACTACGGGCTGAGAGCTGACAATGGAGTGCCCTCCGGAACAGACAGCTTCCCGAATGGCTAAAGCAAAGCTCTTGTTTAAACCACTCTAGACTACCTGTCTCCATTCACAATAACCTAGTAAACATGGAGCCAATATATCTCTCTTTACCCCCTCTGTTAAATGATAAACTTACCTTAAAATTTAGAAGTTAACCTTTGAAAGACTTTGTAACCTTTGCTCGCTTAGACAGAATTTGTTAAAGAATCTGTAGAAGCCTTCCGTAGAAGCCTCTTGAAAATCTGTTAACCTGAGAGGAACTACCTGCTGTTATGTAAACCTGTTGCCCCTGGCAATTATTTACTATTCCCTCTAAGTTACCAGGTAAGACTTCATTTGGGGCTGTTTTTTGGAGACCGACGGAGAGGTCCGAAGCCCCCTGAGCTACCCGCTTTGCCTATAACCTTTATAAACTTATAAAACTATATCTTTGTCTCAGTGTATTCTTTTATTTCTTCCATTTTCCATTTTTCTCTATTATTTTCTTATCCCTTGCAACTCTACCAGAGGGACCCGGCTTTTTGCGGGGAGCACTGGCCACGTTCCCCGCAGAAGAGGACACAAAAAATGGAAAGATATTCCATGCTCATGGATTACAAGAATCAATACTGTTAAAATGTCCATACTACCCAAAGCAATCTACAGATTCAATACAATTCCCATCAAAATACCAATGACATTCTTCACAAAAATAGAAAAAATAATCCTAAAATTTATATAAAACCACAGAAGACCCAGAATAGCCAAGACATCCTGAACAAAAGATCAAAAACTGGAGGAATCACATTACCTGACTTCAAATTATCCTACAGAGCTATAGCAACCCAAACAGCATGGTACTGGCATAAAAACAGACACACAGACCAATGGGACAGAGTAGAGAACCCAGAAATAAATCCACACATCTATAGTTAACTTATCTTCAACAAAGGTGCCAAGAACATACAGTAGGGAAAGGACAGTCTCTTCAATAAATGCTGGGAAAACTAGATATCCACAGGCAGAAGAATGAAATTAGACCCTTATCTCTTACCATATACAAAAATCAAATCAAAATGGATAAAGGCTTAAATCTAAGACCTGAAACTATGATACTTCTAAAAGAAAACATTGGGGAAACATTTCAGTATGTTGGTCTGGGCAAGGACTTCTTGAATAATACCCCCAAAGCACAGGCAACCAAAGCAGAATTGGACAAATGGGATCACATCAAGCTGAAAAGCTTCTGCACAACAAAGGAAACAATTAACAAAGTGAAGAGACAACCCACAAAATGGGAGAATATATTTGCAAACTACCCATTTGACAAGGGATTAATAACTAGAATATATAAGAAGCTCCAACAACTGAACAGGAAAAAATCGAATAATCCAATTTAAAAACGGGCAAAGAATCTGAATAGACATTTCTCAGAAGATAAGGAAAAGGATTCTTAAAGCAGTAAAGTAACTGGTGCCAGGTCACACAGCTGGAAAGTAATGGAGCAGGGTGCAATCGGGATATGAAGGAGATATGTCTGACTCCAAGGTCCCTACTCCAAACCAGTAGGTTATGTTTGCCTCTCAGAGGGAAAGACAGCTCTTACTGCCACATGGGAATGAAAAAGAGTGAGGCAGGCAAGTGTGAAGGCTTGGAGAGCAAGGCAGCAATCCAAGTGAGAGGTGATGGTGAACTAGTCATTGTCTACCCAAGCACTGCCCATAATTCAAAATAAAGTCCCACTTACTTCTGGTGTATGACCTTACAGGATGAATTCAGTGGGCTTTGGCTCAGGATAGCACGATTAGGTATGCCTAGAAGAAACCAAAAATAAATCAGTAATTTAAGACATTCTTTCGGAAGAAAATTTTTACTTTAACTTCTCTGAAAATACACACACACACATTTCCAGGTATGCTACCACTTATTAAAGACTTCCCATGTGCTTGAAATTTATTATAGTCTTTTTCACAACTTCAGCTACGCTGTGAGCTACTCCACCCATTTTAGAAGTGAGTACAGTGAGGTCTGAAAAGATTAAGAAAATTCATAATGTTACACAGTTCCAGTTAACGGTAAAGATGGGATCAGAACCCAAATCTGCTGGTCTCCTTCTGGTCACTTACCCAGCAGAGTCCCAATCTTAGATTCCCCACACTACCCATAGGCTGTCGAGACCCTTGGGGGTAAAAATCACACGAGAAAGCATTACAAATCTCTGCACTCCAACTTTATCTAGGAGCTGACCAGCAAGATCTGAGGCTGGTGAGATCGGTGAGGACCAGCTCAGAGAGGTGCCGGCCTTGACCCTAAAGGCCATGAGGCACCCCTTCTGCAATCTTACTCTGGGGAATGATTTATCATACCCCACCCCCAAACTCTGCAGACCCTATGTCCCACAGGAGTAGCAAACCTAGCCTCAAAGCCACCCCAAGCCCATAGAAAAATTAGGCAACAGCTGGGTCACCTGTTCTATTTCTTCTCTCACAGAACCAAAAGACAATGAGAGATATCAAAGTAACCTACCTATTTGGGTCTTCTCTTCCCTTTAAATCATAATCTGGGATCTACGGATGGCCATCTGTGGGCCCATGAACCCTCTATGCCTACATGCAAACCATGGGTATTCCTTGTTAATGAAATGGTCAATAGTTTTTCTCACATTTTCAATGGGTCCACGTCCGTCCACCCACCCACCTCAAAAGAAGAGATTAAAAATCAATTATGGCTTTAAGCTCTGGCAGCAAGAGCTCCCCTGGCACCTTTAGCTCAGCCGCTCACACATGCAGTGTCGCTCCGGCGTCCCGCTGTCGGCCAGACTTCTTTTCCTTTCTCCCCTCCCCCACAAGAACGCCTACACGCACGCACCCCCACGTATGAACCTCCACGCACGCACGCACCCCACGCACACGCCCACACAGGCTGCCTCCGTCACCACCCGTACACTCCCAGATCCGCACCTGCGTAAGTGACCGCACGCATTTCCCCCACACACCTCCGCACGTCCACACACACGCATTCCTGCGCACATGCGCCTGTCCACATACGCCCCTCTCTGCACTCCTTCGTACACGCGCGTCCCCCTCACTACGCGTACCAGCCCTCTTGCACATGCACGCACCTTCCACAAGCATCCTGGGGAGCTTTTTCCCCTCTCCCCGCTCAATGGCTGGTTTGGGGGGCCGGCCCTCCCACGCCCCCCAGCTTCGCAGCAGGAGGTCCCTCCCCAGCGCGCCAGCTTAACCCGCTTGAGCCCGCGGCAGCTCCACACACTCATCTGACTGGGCCGCCGCTTCCCTACTTACATCCCAGGAGACACTGGGCGGGGTGTGGCACCTCTCACGCTGGGCCACCAGGGCCTGAAGACGACAGGGACGCCAAGAGCTGGGCCTCAGGGAACTCCCTCAATTTCTCGTCCCTCCGAATCCAGGGCGTGGGGTGCGGGTGGGGAGCAGGGAGGCGTTTCTCATCCTCGCTGGGGAAAGCGCTCACCTAGTTCCCAAAGCCAGTTTGCCCTTCCTCTACTTCCTGCCAGCGGGGTAGGGATTCCAGAGACAGCCAAGATCTTTGGGGCGGGGAAGGGGAAATGACTCAGAGAGGAGGCGGCCCAGAGGGAGGGGCTGGGCTAGAAACGGGGCCGTGGGGGGCAGGGAATGGGGGACAGGAGGGAAAGGGGAGAAAAAAAAGGATGTGAAAACCGCGCTGGGGACAGTTTTGAGGGTGGCTAGCGAAGACCTGGAAGTCCTTCCTGGTTAACCCTGATTTCAGGAGCCGCTGGACTAGGTCATTTCCTCAGTGCTGAACCTTAAACTTGTTCACCTGGGGCCAAAGGGAGCCACGTCTAAGATCCTTGCTAGCAGCTCACCAGGCATCTAGGAATCTGCTGGTTTGGGCATGGATGCAGGGATTAACTCTTCATCTTCTGGGGAGCCAATAATAGCCTTTACCTTATAGGTTGCTGGGAGGACTCAATGAGTCACTGCATCTCAATTGCTTAGCATAGTATAAGCAATCAATCAGTGATAGCTCCTATGATTAGAAAAGCGTTCGTTGATCGTCTGTTACTCCTCTAGATTATGAGTCTCATGAGGGCTAGGACTATGTTTCTTATTCATCGCTGAACTTCAGCACCTGACACGAACTATCAATAAATTATCTGTTGAATGAATGAGTAAATGAATGATCGAATGATAACTTGGAATGGTGGCTATACCAAGACCCTCTCCTCTACCCCATGAGGAGTGTATTTGTGGAAGTTTGGGGGGGAAAGTACATGATTGTGGAAGGCACACACAGAACCCTTGTCGGTTGCTGTATCGAGTGACCTGCTGTGCCCTTGGAAAATGGAATGTCTTTGGCAATTATCTACATGGACACATGGAAGACTGTCAGACAGCTGACCTGAAATTTGAAACTCAGGCATGGCTAGCTAGAGCAGTATTTGCATTTTGTACAGTTGGTGAGTAAAGCAGGATGGGAAGAGAGAGCTGAAGTGGAAAGTTCAAAAGTAATGGTGGCAAATATAAGTGGGGGAGATTGGCAGGGGAGGTCCAAGTGAAGTATGTATGGGAGAGGATAGTCATCCTAAAGGGAATCAGATGATGGTCCTAAAGTAACAGTAATGTTGCCCACTTTTCTGCCCCAGTCATAGGATTCCTGGTGATCTGCCCCAATGTCCCAACATTCTTGGGGTAGGTATACAGATTAGGCTTCTGTCACTACAGTCACTAAATCCACATTTATGGAAATCCATACTGTTAGGGCTAGAAGGGACCTTAGAAATTACCCATACACTTTAGTGAAAAACTAAGCCTGAGATAGCAAAGGATTTGGACCTTGGTTCTCTGGCGTTGGTACTGAATCTTTCGGGGCCTGAATTTATTGTATATCCTAATTATTCCCTTAATCCCTGCTCCATCCCCACCTCCAACCCCAAAGAGACTGAGAACAAAAGGGTATGAATGAAAGGTCAACAAAGAGGAGGGAGAGAGTAGGTTCCTGAACAGACCCTGACTTTACTTCCTTTTGCTTCCCCCTGGGGAAGTTACCTGGACCTTCAACTAGCCTTTGTTGGAGAATGGCTCCCCTCTGGCACCCTAGCAACCTGGAAATATCCACAATGGTCCCTTAGGCAAAGGCTTGAACCACAGCTAATCTGAGTCTTGTCAGAGTGCCTGTAATCCTTGCCTCCTTATCACTCCTGAGAGGCTGTCATGAGACAGTTTTTCATAGCCTCCCACCTCCCTGGTTCTGATAAGGTACAAGACTTCCTGACCCACTCCCCTCAGAATAGAACTACAGACTATAAAGCTACTTAGCTGCTGTCTAGAATTGGCTTCTTAGCAATTGGATACCGCACAACTCACATGGCAGTGTTCTGGCCCCTTTTGTTTCAGTGTCATCCTTTTTGTTGTTTAGGACGAGGACCACTAGGAGCTGGAACCTTTGGCTGCTTTTTCTTTCACTGTGTGAATAACAAACTCTTTGAAACTAAAGGTGATTCACTATCTTTACTTGTTACATCAGTCAGGCCTCAGACTTGGCCTTGCCTTATGTGTTTGACAGCTGCTTGCTGTCAATTTTGCATTTCTGGGATATCACAGCACCCTCCCTTATCACTGAGGGAGTTGAGCTGAACAAAAAAAAAGTAGATCATAATGGCTTTTTCCTGCCACAGCACATCAAAGGGATAATCAGCCCAAATTCCATTTTCTGGGACTTTCAATCTGGATGGAGTAGTAGCAGATGCTTTTTGCATTCTGTGTACAAGGCCAGCCCTATAGAAGATAGAGTCGACGTCCATATATAATTATTTGAAAGACTCCTCTTGGCCCAAAATACATCCCCTACAAGCCTACCAGGGCATTGTTGGCAGACCCTTTTAAATCTGAAAGTCTGAAGTTTGCCCTCCCCACTTTGTCACCCCCAGGTTAGACAACAAAAACATTTTCTCTAGAATGTCCTTGTTAACATTTCTTGCTTCCTGAGAAGAGGTAAAGGAAGGATTTGGTAGGAGTATGAATTTTGCCCATACTCCTCTATTAGCACATTATTGATGGTTAATTTATTAATTTTAATTCTTCTAATTGTGCCCTTTGAAGGAGCCTGGCTTTAATGAACAATGGCAAGAAGCAGTCATGGGAATGCTGGACCAGGAATATCTGTCTAAGGGGGATTTGGCAAGTGGTAGTGGTAAGTTCACCTAACCTCGAACCTCACAATGTACAAGGTGGCCTGCTTGTCATTCTGCTTACCAGGTTCTAATTCTATTCAAGCAGCATTTACTAAGCATCTACTGTGTACAAGTTTCCATGCTAGGTCCTGGTAAGAGCTTCTACTCTCACTCTACTCTCACTCCAGTAAATGCTCCCCTTTTCAACTATCCCTAGTAACTCATTGAGTTCATAGATCTAAAACTATTTGGGAAGAATTATTGAACTGGGTACCTCATTATAAATATTAGGAATATTTTTCATCTTATTATCCCCCCCACACACAAAAATGAGAAGAGTATTAGGAATGTAACAAGTAGTCATAAGCTCTTGATGACAAGGCCAAACCAGTCACAACTGTAATTTGTATATTGTGCCCAGCAGTTATAGGAAGACCACCTTGATCCTCCATTCCTGGAAATTCAGTGACGGAGAGTCATTTTCATTAGCTATCATGCTAAATACATTTTCAATATCCTTGTAACAGCCTACTGCTAACCTTCGTAACTGAGACCACCTCACCACCAGCTACAGGTTCAGCTTCACTGACACTCTGGGACCAATTCTATTCCTAAATAGGGGAACATAAAGAACACTGTGTCTGCTCTGCCCTGGCACATAAATGGAACTAGCCTTTCCAAACATCACATCACAAAAAAAATATATGTATATTAAAATCTTAGCTGTGGGTAATAACCCCATATTTGGCATTTGCCCAGACTGCTCTCCAATTAGATTACTAAATTCCTGATGTTCTAAGCTTTTGTTTCCTTTGTATTTTAATCCTCTTGACTTTCGGCTAGAGTTCCTATAGGCCCTTGGTCTAATGACCTGTTTTAAATCACTTCTCTAGCTGCTACCCTTGACTGCCCTGCTTCACTTCACCTTGTAGTTCCAGTGCTACCACTACTCTAAAATATGCCCAATTCCAGCTCTGGCTAACCCTCCTACGCTCCTCCTACAGGCCAGGTGTTTAACAGTAAGTCAGATCATTTGTTTCTAGTCCTGCCCTAATCTTAACACTGGGATTTCATTTGTTCTTCTTTAATTCTCACCTTCTGCTCCCATCTCTGAAACTAAATGTGCCATGTTTCCTTGGCCATTATACCTTCATTTCTTTAGTCTTCTTGACTGTATCCTGCTCCTAAAACCAAAGTCTTCATGATTGGATCTAAAGTTCCAGATCCCCCAGACCCTCTGTGCCAGATCTCTATTACATGATCATTGGTTTCTCTCAAGTCACTTACCCAATTCCAGTAACTCATGGCCATCTTCCTTTTAGTCCTCCCCCAATTAAACTCCAGTGAGAGACAACCAAGAACTCATGAATACATATATATTTATTTAATTCATAATATAGCATTTTGGATGGGCTGGGATATTTTAGAGAGGGATGAGGCTGTGTAATCCACAGAAGCTCATATTTCTGTCACTGGGAGAGACACTATTGGTCCAGAGCTCCCAGTACAAACAGGCCTGGGGTAAACATTTGATAAAAAATAGTCCAACAATAGTCTAATAAATATTCTAGCCCATAACAACAATACAGCATATGTCTGAAGTTGGCAGACCACACCATAAAAGGCAGTTTTGCCTGACATTATGGCTCTCAGTCTGGCCAACCTGTAATACACAGTGGCCGAATACAGCCCAATGGCTCCAAGGCTGCAGCTGGCTTCAGGAGCTAGAAATAACTGTAGGAGTGATTCTTATCTACCTGCCTCACATTCTCCATTCTTTGGAGGAAAGGGTATCAAATATTTGAGCTTATTCAAAAGTCCATCCATGGATTGCTCCATCCAGGTAGTCATATATAAATACGTAAACCAAGGAAGCTTAGAAAATTCACCTAGTGTGTTTTAGCCAGAAAGAACATATAAGTGATTTTGTTGCAATCTGAATTTTACCGCATCCAAAGATACACAATGGAATCACATAATAAAAACACATTCAGATGCAGTTACTCTTACTTACAAATAGCCAGAACCTCAATGTGTAATTAAAATTTCTTTCATATTCTCAAAACAGGTTTAACTTTATTTTGATTATTATTGTGCTTTCTTTAATAAGACAATATAAAAAGTGGAAACAAGCATAAATTGCAGACATAAAATAATTTTCTACAGAAAGGGTTGTGGAAAATAGATTGAGTAAAGCAATAACAACAAAAGCTTATGGAGTCACCTTCCTTGAAGATGTCAAATATAGGTCCTATTCCCTTTGTCCAACTGGGTTTAGCTAGTGGTAGCCAGTGACTTCTCCTAAGGCCTCTGGCATTGCCAGGATTCTATGAAAGTCTTAATTGAAGTAAATATCTGGAACTCATCATACCCCCATTGAGTACTTTGCTACCACGTTGTATCTTGGAAATCACTTTTCATTATTTGGCTCAGAAGTTGTGACTTTAACTTCATTGCTTATCCCAAACTCAGTTTAATTTCTTACTTTATTCAGTAGGCCTAGCTGTGTGTAATTTCTGGCTATAACCAAAACTTAAATCCACCTTCAAGGAACAAAGTTTAAAAAGATTGAAATGATATTGAAAAGAATGGTGCCACATGCTCCAAAGACAATTCTTTAAGATAACTGCCAAAGTTTTTAAGGAGGACAATGCTCATTTATATGTATGAGTCCTGGTACATCTGTAAAATAACATCAATTACAGCCCAAATGGAGTAGTAACCAAGCTTTTCTGTCCAGGAACTAACAAACATTACTACAGATATCAGAGTACAAGAGGGAAACTTTGATAATTCATTTGTTCATTCATACATTCATTCAATAAACATTAGCCAGGCAGCTACTCTGTTGCAGACACTGTGCCAGTTATTAAAAAATACAACAATAAAAAAAGATATAGTCCTTGCCCTCAAGATAATCACAGTCTAGTAGGGAAGATGATTATCACACATTAAACTTTTGTGTGCATCAGAATCACACAAGGAGCTTGTCAAAAATGTATATTTCTACCTATGTTTCCAGATATTCTAATTAATCAGGAGTACAATCCCAGAATCAATTGTTTTAAAGATAAGTCTAACATAGGTAGTCTGAAAAACACTTTGAAAAACACTGCTATACAATGTGATTATTGCTGAGAGAAGGATGCACAGGGTGTCATGGGAGCTCCAAAGAGAAGAATGTAACCCAATCTAGGGAGTCAAGGAGTTAATCTGGTTGAGAGGGATAAGGGTGGGGAAAGGTAGTCCAGGCTAGAGTCAAAAGTAGGGTGGGGAAATTAGAGCTTTGTTCCAGAGTACTAAAATCTAAAGGACATAAAAATAAATGAATGATTTTGGAGAGGCAAGGACAAGGCAAAGGAAATTGGACTGGGGTAGAGGTGGAGTGTTCTATACTTAACAGCATTTTCACACTATTTCCTTAATTTAAGGAAAATTCCTATTGTTTACTCTGGGCATTAAAATTGTTAATAATGTCCCTGCTTCAAGCACAGAGAACAATTTGGCTAGAGTAGCCAGTGTATCTGGGGAAAGTAGCAAAAGATGAAGCTGGGAAAACAAAAAGGGACATGAAAAGTCAAACTCTAAGGAGTGGGGACCTTCTAATGAGTGCTAAGGAGCCAGTGAAAGGCTTTGTGAAGTGAGAAAATCATTTGTCATGTTTAAGAATTTGGGGTTAGGCCCTAGGGGAAAGACCAGGGTAACTGAGAAATGAAGGGCACACATTTTAAAGCATTACTACACAGCATTGGAGCTGGGGGGTAGAGGAGGAAATTAATATTTATGGCACACTTAGTAAATGCCAGGCACTGTGCTAGACAGTTTACACATGCTATCTTTTTAAGTCTTTGAAACAGCCTTGCGAAGTAGACATTATTTTACAGAAAAGGAAACAGAGGCTCAGAGAATGAAGTACTTACCCTAAGTCATACCACCAATAAATGGCAGAGAAACCAGGATCATTTTAATCAAAAGGTTATGAGGTTTCCATTACAGCACTAGCGAATCTTACTGAGGTTTCTTATGTCCTTATTAGCAGTAAGGACATAATAGTCTTTAAAACAAAAACCTGACTTTGGCACTAAATATGTAGGTTTGAGCCTTCCTTCTGTATCTGCATCAGTCTTTCTTTCCATGTTAGGTTTAGAAACAATACATAACTGTTATGACAGGGATTAATGTAGATACTTTGTCTCTTCTACAGAATAGGAAGCCATTTGACAGCAGGTATTGTGGTTTATTAACTTGTACACTCCCACAGCAGTCGTGTGGTACCTGGCATCTAATAGTTTATCGAATGAATTAATAAATGAGCATCCACCAAGCTGGTGGAAAGGAAGAAAGAAGAAATTTTGACATCGTTTCCAGGCTCCAATCTGGGGGAATTATTACAGCTACCACTCTGTAATTGCACAATAGTAATATTTTCACAACTCTCAAGTACACTCCTTGAAGCAGACTTAGCTCCTGGAAAGGAGAAAAGCTCTGGTTTTCTGAAATCCCCAATCCCTGCAACGGAACTAACAAAATCACAGACCATAAAGCTCCATTCCCTTCAGAAATACTGATGAGGACTAGGATGAATTTGATGTCTGCATTTGCCAGGAAGAGTTAGCTAAGCAAATGAATAGTGCAAACAAGATTGCAAGAGGAATGATTATTTAATCTATTTAAGAAAACAAACTGTTTTCAGGCATTCTTAAGCACTTCAGAAGTGTTTTATCTGAAAATACAAGTACATTTATATGCAAATAGTTGTTGCATGTATAACACTCCATTCTTACCGATTAAGCAAGTTCCTAAAGAACTTCTATTATGCTTTTTAAAGCTTAATTCTAATAACTGTATGTACTTGACAGTAATAAAACTGTATTTCTTTGAAATATTCTGTGACAGAATTTTTAACAATTCAGATGGACCTCCTCTATTAGGAAGCATCAACGAAATTGTGCTCCATAGGACACTTCTACCTGGACCAATTTTCTATCTAGAAATTGCCTCCCTTGTGCAATCTTGTCCCAAATTTCTCCTAACCCAACCTAGAACCCTTCCCACTCTCTATGTCATTCATGACTGTATCTGCATGTGTGTGTGACAGGAGGGAGGAAGGGAGGAATGGAAGGAGTGAGGAGAGAAATGTTGATTGATTTTGATGTTTCCTTTAGAGGGCAAAAATGGACGGTGTAATTTATTTTCCCTTCTAGTAATATTTCTCACTCAAAATGAGCAAATTAAAAAGTTTACTGTGTATGTATAATACATAAAATGAATTCTACGGTCACATAAATGTAGAATTCATTTTATATATTATATATACATATTCATGGTTTACATATAATAAACTCTTTATTGTAGGTTTTTATCAAAAGTGACACACAATATGTGACAATTTGACACTGTTCAAAATTCTATTTGGCCAAACTGGCCAGTACTAGAAAGGTTGACCACCATCCCCCTTCTGGCTGGCTAGCCCCTGGTTCAGAGCATCTTTCTGCATTATTTACCTAGAATTATGCTAATTGCTTCCAGTATCATTTATACTCCTGAATCATTGGGAATTTTTAATTCTCTAATGACAACAGATGCATTCTCTAAATTTTTCTCCAATGGCTTGCACCTAGACTACTCAGATAATTGTTCTGAGAAAAACTCAATTCATTAATCCAGATACAAGCTTTAATGCACAAAAATTAAATCTACAATATCTAGTTATTTTGGATGCTTCAAATGGACTTTATTTTGTATTTCATATATTGAACACTAACTTAGGTTTAGGTGGGGAAGAACTGCTGAATGGGAGAGCTAGCGAATTATATGCTCTCTTGAAACTTAATGACAAGCTTTCATCCCAGAAACATAGGGGGATTCGTGAGGCCTGCAGTTGCATTCCTGTCGCTCAGGGTAATCAATAAAATCTGGGGCAGGTAAGCCAGACAGGATCATTAGGGATTTGTTCCAGATTGTGAATGTTGGACAAACTGGAAGAATGAAGGTCACATCAAAAGTATGAAGATGGAGAGAGTTAGCTGGGTCATAGAAAGACAACATGTTGTTGTCATAATCCAGGAGGACACCCAGACGCTTCAACTGCGGAGGTGCATCCACCAGCATTTCCTTGTTGTTATGTCTCACCACGAAGTTACTATTGCAGCGAGAGAAGACCCATGAGGAGGCATTCTTGCCAATCCATTCATTCTTTGGAGCTGATTTGTAGGCAATACCAATTGCATACCTGGGAGACAGTGGAAATGAGAGAGAAATAAACATTTACAAATGATCTGAGTTGTGCCAGACATCATATAGGATATATAAGAAACAGAATACATGTTTCTTCCTTATTTACATTTAGATGTATAATGCTGATATCACTAGAGCTTTAAAAACCTAGCAATTAGAGTAATGTAGTAATTTCCAACTCCTAGGCCAGTATATTTTCCATGACTTTATTAAAAAGCTGGCAAATTTTTCTAGGAGTGGTTTTCATCACATACCTTTTAACTTTGATTTACTGGTATTATGGCTGTGCTATGGAATTAGATCTCCCAGGAACCTAACGACAGGTGAGAGAAAAGAAAAATGGGATCCACTCACCATGTTGAGGAACCCATGACCACCTCCCAGTAGTGGCAGCCACTGTCAATGAATATATTTCCTGCTGCCCCATAGCACCCTGTGCCACTGAACCTCTCTGGGGTGTGGCTTTTTTTCAGAGAGCTTTCATCCTTCTCCATCTGCAATCCATCATTGGAGATCTTCAACTTCCTATGAGTCATTTTGGGATCCAATTTAAAGGGCTGGCCTGAAAAAAAGTAGAAAAGAGAAAAAGCGTAATAAAATATTTAAAAATTTTACCTTTGTCCTCCAGAACCACCACTACCCCAGGAGCCAGATTGTGAATGCTGAACAAAGGGGGAGTTGCAATATGATGATCATTTTTGGGTCAGTTCAAGTTGGCTGCTGTTTAAATTATATTAAGAAAGCAGGCCAGAAGCCAGAGTTTTCAATAAAATAGGAATAAAGGTCAATCTCCCATAAAACGACCTTCATGAAGGCATTTATTTTACCACTGTAGGAAAAAAATGGGGATTTGTCCTAAGAGCATTTTGTTGGAAGTCATATTCTAAGCATATAGGAGCTAACAAACTATCCCTCATCATATATTATCAAACTAAAAATGAGCTTTGCTTTATTTCAGTGGGTGGTTTTGGATTTGGATAAATTTTAAAGGAAGGAGTGTTACAACATTTGAGGTGAGGGGACTGATAAGGTATTGGTGCTCGATGCCAGAGCAAAAAAACCCCTGAGAGCTCAGCAATGGGACAGTTTTTTGCCCCCTTACAATAGGGATGCAAGCAAAATATAATTGGGCAACTTTGTTAGAATGACTATCGCATGGTCAATGATCAGAGAAAACATTTTTTGTGTATGATCATTCACAACAGAGAAGTCCTTATCACTGTAGGGCAAAAGCATTATTGCCAGGGGGCCAGTTACTGGGTATGGGAGGAGCTTTATTATACAAAATGCTTCTGTGACAGACACTGTTGGCTAACACAACACGCATTTCCAACTTTTTCTGTTACCCACTTTCACTATAAAGGCTGGAAAAGCTAAATACTCAATTTCCCAGCCTCCCTTGCTGCTAGGGATGGCTAATAAGATGGAAGCAGAAGTCAGACAGAGTGGAGGAAACTTCTGGGAAAGTTTCCGTTTTTCTGATAAAAGGGATAGCCATCATGTGTACCCACCCTTTCCTCCTCCTTCCTATTTTGAGAGGAAAGATGACATCTGAAGGTTACAGCAGCCATTTTGCAACCATGTGGCAAAAAGTCAATGCACAGAGAAGGAGCCTGCGTCTTTCATGACATCACAGAGCGGCTGCACCAGCCCTGAACTGCCTACCTTCAAACGTCTTGCTATGTAACAGAGAGAAAAAAATATACTATTCATTTAAGCTACTAACAATGCTATTTGTTAGGCTAAGTTAGTTGTGCTTTCTGTTATTTTAAGTCAAAAGCATTCCTAACAGAATGGCTTCTCTGCAGTAGGATTCTAATAGATCATCACAAATAATGCTCTTTTACTCAATTGTGTCCCAAATATGGGGTGGGGGGGTAGAGTGCAGAGAAAAACTCTTCACTTATATCTTCCCAAGCTGTCTGCTATTTTACGTATATCTCTGTGTCCACAAATCTCCCATGGGCACCAACAAACCCCTTGCCCAAAGCACAAACGACAATAGCAAAACTCCCCTACCCAGTGCCATTGCTCTCATGCACTGCAATGGTGCCTGATCAGGCTAAATGTACTCCCTGATGTGGGGAGGAAAACCGATCTTCCCTTTCAAAATTACCACAACGTACTGTTTGTTTTTAGTCTGGTAGGTTCACTGTTCCGGCTGCCTGCTTGGTTTATGGCTTTAACAATGAAGATGTAGCGTGTCCCGCTCTGGAGTCCATGCACCGTGTAATGGTTCTGTTTAATGTTGGGCACAATCATCCAGCTATCCACTGAATTATACAGGCCTGTAAAGTGGGGAAAGACAAGGACATTAACTAGCAGGTAAGAGAGATAGGGTGAAAAAGACACTGAAAATTCATCATAACCCCCCACCCAAAAAAAAGAAGTGAATTCATTTTGTCTTCTTTTGAGTCTTGGAACACATAATGAGATGAACTAGGGCTTATGATTCCACTATTTCTTTTCTCCCACAGAGCTAGATTTATGCCCAGCTCCTTGCTTCTGGCAATTGAGCACAACCACTAGTAAAAGTTAGGTTACTTCAATTTTCTACTAAATAACAGGAATGGCCACTATACAAAGTCACAGAATCATCACTCTTATGGAATCTCTGGATCTTTACCCCAAATGTCCACTCTTCTGAGAGCTGAGTGTGGTCTTGTATGGATGGAGCAGTCCTGTGCAGAGCACAGAAACATGGAAACTCAAGAGCTGAAAGAACACCTAGACAGCATGTTTCCCTCATTTTACAAATAGGAAACTAGGATTGAGAGAAGAAAAGTTACTTGACTAAGGCCACAGATAATTGGTGATGGTGCTAAGAGTACAACCCTGGTATTTTTAAAATCTTAGCCCAGTGTTCTCTCTACTATATCACAATTCATGGGGTGAATGACAATGTTTCTTTGTCTCTGCAAAGAAGTGAGGTTTCCAGGGCTTATGATTACACTCTCCCACCTCATCCTCACCCTTACTTCCCAAACTAGCTGGGCTCCAAGGTCTCATAGGGAAGCCAAGGAGATGACATGATAACCAAAGCAAGATATCATCTCCTCACTCTGACACTACACATTTTTACCCCTTCCTGGCTTTAATTCCCATATTCATTTGGGATTGAGTGGTCCAGTAACACATTGTTGCCTGCAATCTTCTTTCCTTCCAAGCAGGGAAAGGGATCAGAGATCTAGGCTTCTGCTTTTGAAAGTCTTTAGACTGTAAACATTGACTAAAACAGGAGAAATGTACATAATTAAAAACATGTATTTGGCTAGCTTTCAGTAGAAGAGGGACCAGCATTCTACTCTGTGGATTATCTAGACTTCTCTCTTCTATTACCTGCTTTACAGTCAGTTTACCACTTTTTAGCCACAGTTCTACTAAAGGGTGGAAAGGAAAGGGCAAGGAAAATGAGCGGTGAATTTAGTCACTTCTGTGCAGCTGTAGTAAAGGATTTAGTGAGGTTGAAAATTGAAAATAATAAGTCATGACTGTTTTGCAAGAGATCTGACCAAAACGGTTTTATGATTAATTTCAGAGGAGTTTGAAAATCCTAAATTTCAAAACTAGAAAACTAGAAAACTAGAAAACTTCAAAAACTAGAAAAAGAAACATAATGGAAGACAGATGTGCTATAGAAAGAAGAGGAAGAATTGGTGGAGATGCCCAGTGGTTCATATGAAAAGACAATAAGGGAGGGCCAGGATCAATATCTGAGGCCTTGCCTATCTATGTACCAATACGTTGCATGAGTCATAAGCTGCACATGAAATTTTAATACGAAGAGGAAAGTGTATGATCTTCCAGATACACTTCTAACAATACAAAAACAAACTTCACAATTTACTATTTTCAATTGCAATTTACTATTTTCGATTGAAAATATTTCCTGAAAATCACTCTACATCAGTTCATAGAGATCTCCCTCATTGTTTTTTCACAGCTGCATAGTATTTCATATATAGTCTGCTACTTTTATTGAGAGAAAGAAAGGCAAATAAGAAAACATACATATATTTGTTTGGATTTATAAAGAAACAACAACAACAGGAAGGATAAACCAGAAAATAATGAAGTTGGCTAACTACAAGGCATAGGGTTGGGGAAACAGGATTAAAAGGATATGGGAGGGAATGACACTTCTCTGAGTACACTTTTTACGTAGTTTTCCTTTTGGGGAACATGTTGTTTTACGAATTCAAAAAAATAAAATTAAATTCATAAAGTTGGAAAGGTACAGACTAAACTCAAAGGCAAACAGAACAAATGAGCCAAACTGCACTTCAAATGAGTAACATAACCACACCAAAGCAGTGGGGATGGGGGGAGAACTGCAAACAAATCCTAAAGTATTGTTAGCAGGTTTGTTGTAGTGGTAATGGGCAAAGCAATTCTGACACTATTATACTTTGTAATAGATATATTACAGGATTGAGCAAATAAGTACATGTGTTGAGACTGTTGGGAGCCAGGGTTCATACTGTGGAAGGAATATACAAATATGGAATGGGGGAAGGCAAGAAAGAACCTGTGGGAATGGACTGGAATTGGAGGTATTGATGTGAACTTATGATTCCTAAAACATGCAAATGTTTGTGTATGTGCACATATGTAAAGTATGTATGCTTGTATATTATGCGTATGCATATGTATACATGTGGATGTTTATTCTCCCACTAAAAGGAACCAGGGCTCCTTGGAAAAATGGCTGATTTCAAGGCTGGGACAGGATATGGTCAAAATGAGCCTAGAACATTTCGTTATGCCAAAAAGTAAGGAAATGCTTAAAAAAAAGATGAAAAAATATCATAAAGAACCAGGAGTGACCTTGAAAAGCTCACGCTGGCTAAATCTGGATGATTTGAGCACCAAAACCAGTAAGGGAAGTAAAAAATTAAAAGAGAATGCATCAGTCCATACTTATAAATAAATAAACAAATGGGGGAAAGGGGGAACGGGGCTCTTGCTTATAGTAGAACACCAAGTGCCAACTTGTAAATGTGGGAGAGAGTACCCAGCTGGAAAATCATCATTTTGCAATCACCATGGTAAAGACTGAATCAGGAAAGAATCATCAACTGATGCTAAAAGAGGGGTGAGGGAGGTGAGATGGGTTTGATGAGGAAGCAGGATATTGTCATGGTCTTAAAGTATCACCACACCGATTGCTTATTAGTGGCAAAAGAAAAAGCAGTAACTACATAGGGAAGAAATCAGACCACATCGTAACTAGGTGATCAAAATTAGTATCACCAATGAAGGGCAAGTGGACATCATATGCCTCCAGATATAATACCCTGAGAAAGGACTGTGCTGAATATAATATGAGGAAACATCAGATAAACCTAAAATAAGGAAGAATATAATAAAGTACAATAAAAAAGGGTACTTTTAAAAATGTCAATGCCATTAAAGACAAAGAAGGGCTGAGGAAGTTTTCAGATTAAAGGAGGCTAAGGAGATATGAAAATTAAATGTAATACCTGGGCATACCTAGACCATAAAGGATAATATTGGGTTCTTCGTATGTTACAAAGAATGTTATTGGGTCAGTTGTCAAAAATCGGAATGTGAATGGTGGTTTAGGTAAAAGTATTGAATCAATTAACGTTGATAACTGTACTGTGGTTATGTAAGATAATTTCCTTATTCTTAGGAGACATACACTGAAGAATTCAGAGGTAAAAGGCCATGATGTATACAATCTACTGTCAAATGGTTCCCCCTAAAAAAAGAGACAGAGAATGTTGGCAAATGATAAATGAAATGGGACAAAATATTAAAATAGGTAAATCTGGGCAAAGAGTATAGGAGTGTTCTTTGTGCTGGTCTTGCAACTCTTCTGTAATTTTGAAATTATTTCTAAATTTAAAAGGGTAAATATATGATCCTCTGGGTATCACTGAGACTTGCTAAGATGGGACTTATGACTGAATTATGATAATGGAAGTATACCTCTTGTTCAGAAGGGAAAGATCACAATACGGAAATCCAAGAACCTAAGTATAAATGTGTGGTGGAGAAAATTTACATGAGAATGAAAAGGAGGGGAAATTAAAGAAGTTATACCTTTGTGGCAGTATGTCATAGACTGCCTGGACAGACAGAGGTTATGGCCAATGTTTTTGTAATGTGAAACACAAAATTCAAACAGAATTAAGTTAATACAGTAATCAGAAGACAAATACCTATCTATTGGAATTCTTGTTCAGCTAACAGCATCATCTGAAACATTATTGGTTGTAATCATTTCAATCTTAAAAGAGGTGGAAGACAGTTAAAAATGAAGGAATAAAGTTGATAAATATAGGGGGAACACTACTCTCCCAGACTTAATCTCAACTGACAAGGACGACATTTCTGTATAAAGAAAATGGGAAAAAACCTGAAGGGAAAGTAGCTCTCAGAACTGAGGTTAAGTCAACAGTGGCAGGCCAGATGGGTTGGTAAAACTGGGACCTTGAATCTTCATAAATATTATTCCTAGTCAAATAGTTTCCCATAACCATCCAAAATTTTGCTTCAGGGCTCTGGCCTTATCCCTGTCCTACTGAACTTTTCTATCAATGGCTGAAGGAAGACATAGAAGGCAGACTCCAAGGGAAAGCAAATGTATTAGAAGGTAGAATCTGGATCCCAAAGAGTTTTGGCATGCTGGAATAAGGAGTCAAAGTCACTCAAAGTATTGTGTTTCGGTTTAGACAATCATAAAAGAACAGGATTTGGAATTCATAGAAAACTCAGTCGACTATATGTTCAGTAAACAGTCAGAAGTCCATGTGGCTGCTGAAAAAAAGATACAGGGTGAGGGGGCATCGGCTAATGTACAAGAGAAATAAATAATCCAGCTGTCCTCTGCAGTGATCAGTCCACTTTTTGAGTAATGTATTCACTTTTTTGACAGGACATTTTATAAAGCACTTTGTGCCCATAAAAAGGATACCAGGATGGTAAAGGATCTTAAAACCATGTCATATGGGGAGCAACTGAAAGAACTGAGGATGTCTAGCCTGGAAAAGAGAAACTTTAGAAGGGTCATATGAGCTACCTAAAATTATCTGAAGAACTACTATGTGAAAGATGGATTAGGTTTCTTAGTGAGCCACTGGTAGCTATGGTTTAATTCAAGGAGCATTAAGTTTGAAGTCTGACAGGCTTGGGTTCCAATCTTAATTTCATCATTTTATAGCTCTGTGACCTTGGGCAACTCACTTAACTTGAGCCTCTGTGTATTCATCTATAAAACAGAATTAATATTACCTATTTCATAAGGCTAAGTAAGAACTCATGGGGACTAAATGAGATAATGAATGTGGGAACATTTGTAAATGTCAAAGCATAATACACATGTAAATTATTAATTCATTATTATTTACTAAGAGGAAGAGTCACACCTGTTATAAGAAAATACTGGCAATTATTTATAGCTACACAGCAATCGAAAGGGCTGTTTTGTTAGAAGTGAGCTCCTTCCTCATCACTGGAAATGTTCAAGCTCAGACAGGGCTATCATCTACAGGGTGTCTGACAGATGGGAAGAAGATTAGACTAGATGACTTCTAAGATCCACTCCAACTGTAAGATGCTATGATCCTATCACTATTAAGAATTATCCTCTAAGCTTTTCTTTATAAGGGACTAGATAGCCTTGAAAACAAAGGTGACAACCTTTTGATCTTACAGTCACTTCTCAGACTTGTTCTCAACTCCTGGGAGATTATTCTCATATCAGGAAGAAGAAGCACAGTTGTTGGCTCTAAGACTTTCCAGAGTAGGAGAGACAAGTCTGTCAGTGAAACCTTAGAGTTTGTGATGTCACAACCTGAAGAAACACCCAGAAACATAGCTACATGGGCCAAGTGGCTTAGGTTGGAGCTGCACGAGGCAAGTGTTTTTTAGAGTTTGACCTCCAAATGTCCTTTCATCTCCCCACCCCACCATTTTCACAAACAGAAGTCTGCCCCAGAATTGTCACAAAACAGGAAAAGGAAGCCTATCAGGAGGGTTTAGTTGGAAAAACTTCTCTCATGCCAACTTGTGAAGTCAGACACAAAGCACAAACACAAAGGTAAAAGAAAATTCTAATTTGTAGTCATGCAGATGCAACCTTAGGGTGGGAATCCGTTCCTGTCTTGAATCCAGCTTTAATTCTGCTTTTGTCTCCATTTCCCCCCAGCGTATCAAGGGAAACTTTCAGCTCAATACCCTCTTGACTGGCAATCAATGAATGAAGTTCAGTCCCTACTCTGCTTTGTCTTGCTCCAATTCACCAGAAGGTGAAACCGTAACATGTGAGCCAAACAACTGCTTTGTTAACCGCTTTCATTTTGTGGACCATCAACATGTTTTTGTATTTAGTATTATTCTTGGTGGAAAGGGAGAAGGAGTAAAGGGAAGATTGACAGAGGCAGGAAGCTTGTCACCATATTCACTGATCAAATAGGTATGATACAGTCTTTGAACATTATTTATTTTACCATGATAACGAGTGGAAGAAGAGTCAAGGAGAGAGAGAGATGATCACACACACAGAACCAGCAATGATGA
Organism: Indri indri; assembly: GCA_004363605.1. Taxonomy (NCBI): domain Eukaryota; kingdom Metazoa; phylum Chordata; class Mammalia; order Primates; family Indriidae; genus Indri; species Indri indri. Next base: position 17,937 of record RJWJ010013444.1, on the reverse strand, counting down.
ACAAATACTGAGCTATGCTCTCCTTGGGAGAGTGGAGTGACATGGATTAATTGCGGAAAGGCTAAGGATTACATATATAAATGGGAGTGGCCCCAGTGACTGCCCAAAAAGGGAATACACAACTACCTTGTCACCCATCAGTAAGGTCTTTGCAATGCCCTGGGGAGCTTACACTGTCTATGAAACACTGTACTAAACAACCTAACATGTCTTACAAACACTTGCCTCGTGGCGCCCCGGCCAATCTTGAGCAGCTTACTGCTTCCTTACATTTCCTTATCTCTGGCCACAGGCCCCAACTACACCATGACTTACTGATGAAGTTAGCCTGGCCAGTGAATATGGTGTACTGAAGCTCATAGGAGCTGATGCTGAACTCATCATCAGAGATCCAGTGGACTGTAATGGTGTCATGGGAGGCAGTACAGAGTTCTTCTCGGATAGATGGTGGGTTTGGGGCTGTAAGGAAAGGTGGAAAAGAAGGTAAGGAAAGCAAAATCTCTCTTATGGAATTTTACAGTCGTTATTCTTCCTGCCTAAACCAACATCTCTTGGAGAGGAGGTTTTCTTAATAGATAAGCTTTAGACTACATGAACCTTTACATACAGCCTGAAGCAAAATGCTGAGACCTCCAGCTCCCCAAAACCACTTTTGCTATGATAAAGATATTTTAGGCAATGATATAAGCCTACATTATTGTGATGGTTGCCTCAGTTGTCCAGTCTGCCTATATAAGCACTTATGTAGATATCAGAGCAAAGTGGTCTGAATCGTTTTCTTAATACATGGCCCTCGACCTATTACATTTTATTTCAAAATAAGTTTTATTATATATTTTTGGCAGTGTAGTCAAGTGCAAATTAATATGAGTTCCCTCATCTGTAAATAGGGATGATTTATTTATTTTAAGGATTAATGATACATTAATATACAATGTCTGGCATAAAGTAGATATTTAATAAATGACATCTATGTTAATATATTAACAAAAACAGCTACAAACAAACATTATAGCCATGATTCTAATTTAAAAGACATAAAAGTTAGTGTGTGGATATTTTTCTCATGAAATGATCATTCAATAATCCTGAAGGTAGCCAGCATTTCTTAACAGGTTCTAAAATTGTCTGCAAGCCAGTTATTTCTCACACTTTTCTTCCCATCTAATAATTCCTAAGTTTTCTTAAAACCATTTCAGTAGTACCTGTCCCCATGTGGAACATTCTCTAACATTCCCTAATTGCCACCTAAGTTCTGCCCTCTTAACAAGCAACAATATATTACTGATAGACTCATAAAGAGTAATCCACTGGCAATTTCTTGTGTTTTACCCTTAAGTATGGATTGCATACCCATTCTGATCCCAGAAATATTTAACAAACCATCTTTCTTTTGTTATATGAATTAAAATCTATTCTATCTAAAAAGATACATGCATCACTTTAAAGACTATAAAAACATTTTCATTGTAAATATTATCCTTTTCAGATTATTTTTAAGTAAAAGCACACCAAAGGAAAAAAATGAAAATGGGAAGGAAAACACAGTCTTTTCACACCTGTTAAATAATCTAGCCCCTCCAGCAGTTTCTTTTCTCTTGAAAAATCTAAAGCAAAGTTTTCAAAGGCATCATTAAAATTGATGTCTGGAATCAGAACTTGAGAAGATGCAGTTGCCATGGCAACCCTGAAAGAGAGAAAAGTGCATCAGTATACATCAACATAGGTTTGCAACTTTCATCCAGTGTTTGATTTCTGGTTTAACAAGGTGAAAATAAATGACTTGTAAGGTTTGATTCACTAAGTGAAAATATTGTATCTGTGCTTTTCCAATGGAAACCATTTAAATTTTAATCATCAGGAACCAATTAAGAGTTAAACCACATTTATTCACATATGTTCACCCCTCAAACACACTCCTCCATCCTGTCTTAATTTTGAGAAGTAAATACAGGATTTTTTTCCCTCTGCATCATTTTCCATCTGGCAGGCAGCATCAAAACTAGACCTCTGAAGGCTTTGTAAGAACAGTTTGAAAGACTTTTTTTCTCCCTCTCTGTTTTTAGGCTAATAAACAAGCCAGCATGCTAGGTTAATACCTTCCCCAAAATAATCCTTTGATTTTTTATAATATTAATATTTAATTTTATTATCCTCTAATTGTACAATGCTGATAGTTTTGTCTCCCCAACTAATTCTAAGAGTCTCAAGAGCAGAGTTCATATTTTGTATCTCTTACATATTCCACGGTCCCTAACACAGTGTTGGAGACATAATGAAAACATAATTGTTGAATGACTAACTGAATGACTAACAACAGCACAACTGCTAGCATTTATTGAGTACTTAGTATATACAAGGCACTGTGTATGCTCTTTGCATACATTATCTAATTTATTCCTTACCATAACCCTGTATAGCAGATGTTATTTCCATTTTGCAAATGAGAAAGTTGACACATCGAAAAGATAAGTAACTTACCAAGATCACACAACCAATAAGGGTCAGAAATATAACTGAACCCATGTCCACCGGAGTCTAAACTGAATACCATTAACCATTTAGATTGTTCTTTAAAAAGAAAAAAAAAAGAGGCATATTTTACGTGCTTCAACGATTCTTAACCATGGTTACACATCAGAATTATCTGGGGGAGCTTTTATCAAAGTATACATGTTTAAGTCCTGGACCAGATCTTCTAAATCAGAGCCAATGAAAACCCTTGAGCATGCAAATGACAGGGTGGAAAGAAACAGATACATGGCAACAATATGTAGGTTACAGTGGAAAAGGATTGAATGCAAGAAGACCAGAGAGGAAACTTTTACGGTAAACTAGTTGTAGGGGATGAGGAGTTGAACAAATACATGCATGTCTACCCTGCTACACATCAACCAACAATATCTGTTGGCTGTTTCTGAAAATAGAAATATTTCAGGAATAAACTACAGGCCAAATGAAAGACTTAACTGAGTACAATCAAATCTCACATTGAATAGCCAGTCTTCCAGGATTTGGTGAGTAAGGAGACAACGACCTCTTTAGGGAAGAGTTAACCCATAAAATTAGCTCATGACATTTCTTCCCGACCTCTCCAATCTTCTTTCTTTCTTCCATCCATCTATCCAATACTTACTAAGCACAACTAATGTGTGAGGCACTGTACTAAGCGCTGAAGATACATATGAGAAGAAGCTTGTTGTGGTCCTTGCCCTCTAGAACTCACACATTGAGAAAGACATTAGATAGGCAATAGAAGTCCTACTACAAAGGGAGTAAAGCATACACAGGAGTCATCTGCAGGGACTCTGGAACTAGGGAAATCTCCCTAGAGGAAGTTAATTTTAAGCAGTTACCTACATGATGAGCAGGAGTTAGCTAAGCAAAGACTATGTAGAAGGATTTGTGTTCTCTCTTGCCTGAGGGCTGGACAATGGGGCAAACTCATGCAGGACCTTGTAGGCCATGTCACAAACTTTGAATTCTATCCTAAGTACAGGTACAGTGGGAGCCACTAAGCATTTTAGGTGGACAAGTGATATACTCAAATTCATGTTTCAACAAGAGTACTATGGTTTCAGCAGATGGGCTGGAAAGGGCAAAAATTAGAGGCAGGCAGACCAAAGTTTAAGGTGTCTAGGAAGGAGCAGAAAGTAAAGTGGTGACAGGAGTATAGACAAATAAAACAGAAAGTTAATTCACGAGCTAAATTAAAATTAAAAAAGAAATTAAAACTTAAAAGTCCAACTACATGAGAAATTGAAGAAATTTAAGTTGAAATGCAATAGCATTTAGATTACGAATGACAATATAAGAGCTTTTTATACTTATATTCAATAATGCTTACATTTTTGTTTTAGGATTGAAATTAATACACATTTTAGAGGCCAATTTAGCACTAAATATCAAAATAGTTTGAAATGTAAATATTCTTTGCCACCACAGTTCTACTTCATAATATTTTTATTAGGGAAATAATTGAGACATATGCAAAGATACCACTCCAAGGCCACTCAGCACACCACATGTAACCTAATGGTCTAGCAAAGGAGACCTAGCTAAGTAATGTATTATACATCAAAAGATGAAATATCATGAAGCCACTGGAAATCAGGTTTTATAATAGTATCTAATAACATGGAGAAAAGTTTGTGATAATATTAAGTTTAAAATGTATGATATAGTATATACAGAATGGCCTTATGTTTGTAAAATATATAAGTATAAATATTGGGATACTATATTCCCAAATGTTAACAGTGGCTGAAAGGTTAAAAATGAATTAAAAGTGACATTGTGCTGTGTGTGTGTGTGTGTGCGCGCGTGCGTGTTTCTGTATTTAGGCAAAACACAATATTAGCTATTTTGTTGTAGTCTGTTAAGGCCTTGATCTCTATTAAGGATAATATAATAAGTGTTATTTACAAAGGGGAGAGGATACCCCCTCCCAGCTAAAATCTCATTTTAACTGAAGTCACAGTGCCTTAACACAATATAATGACTAATGATGGGGAAGAATTTCAGACCCTGTGAGAGACCAGTGAGAAAGACAATTAAGTTGGATAGATGACTCTCAAGTCATACCACATAGATAGCAGCCATCTATTCCACCTACACCTCAGGCTATACCTGAGCCTGCAAAAAGATTCAGATAGAGAACAGGGAATCATCAGGTAGTTGAAGCCCTAGGAACTAATGAGTTTGCAACAAGGAGAATGTGCAGTGTGAGAAGAGAATAGCCTAAGACAGGATCACAAAGAATAGCATTAAAGGAATAGGTTAAGGAAGAGTTGTTCACAAAGGCAAAAAAAAAAAAAAAAAAAAAACTGGATAGGAAGAAAACCAGGAGTGTTTATGGAAGCTAAGGGCAGAGAAATTTCAAGTAAAAATGGTCAGCAGGGACAAATGCTACTGAGAGATCAAATAAGATGAAACGGTAACATGAAACAAAGGAGTGTCTGTTATATTTGGCCACAAGATATTCATTTGGTGACCTTGAAAAGAACATTTGCAATGGTGTGGTAGTGGGAGAAAACATTTCAGAGGAGGGTTGAAGAGTGGGGAGGATTAAATACAATGGTTTAAATACATGTTTTATCTTTGCTTTCATGAAATTGCACTGAAATGACAGTCCAAGAATGAAATGTCATAAACCCACAAAGACAAAGAGAATGGAAAAGAGATGCCAACAAGTAAGAGATTGTCAACAAATGTTTGGCAGCTAGAAAGGGATGGATGTGTGGTAACCAACAACAGACCAGAGAAAGCTGGATCAGGAAGCCAACAACATCACGCTGATTTAGTGCCACAGAAAGTTGAAAGTTTGCACGAGGAACAGTTAGATCCCTGGACCCACTAAACCAGAGACTGCCCTTCCCTCATCCTGGCAGGAGATGTGAGGTTTACTTTCTGCTGAGCTTTGACATTATACTAAAAGCAGTCTTCAAACTCTCAGCTCCCTTTCCCTGCCTGGCTTCCAGAATGCTGGCAGACAGGCTTATACCCTCCACCACCACCACCACCACCACCACCAGCACCCCTTCCCTGACAAAAAGCAGGAGGTTGGAGGATTCCTTCCAAAGGAAAATGACCCAAGAGAAAACACCTACAGAAATGACACTTGGGGTCCTTCAATAAAAAGCTGGCATTCTGCCTTAGAATCCTATAGCAAAGGTCACCAAGCAAAGTTCACCAAATACCCCCACCCACTCAGAGCTCCCAGTCATCTTTTAGTGCTTATATTTAAACAAACAGTGAAAAGTTTACCAGATATTTAGGAAAATATTTAGCAACTGAAACAAACTAATAGAGAAAAGGAAGTTGAAGGAAACCAAGACAATGCAGGGTTTAGAAGAAAAATTTTAAAGTGATAATACTCTCAGGAAGAAAAACAAATAGTTTATATCCACAAAGCAAAAACAAAAAGCTAAAAAAAGAAACAAAGGTCAGGAATGAACTCTTGTAAATAAAAAATATGAATGCTGAAATTAGAATACCAGTAGAAGGACTGAACAAAAAATTAAGGAAATATATAGTAAAATGAGAAAACAAAGTCATGAAAAATAGAAAACAAAAGATTTTTGAAATTAGAGGGAAAATCTGGGATGTCCAGTATTTGACTAATTAGAGTCCCAGAAAGAGAGAATGGAGAAAATAAAGGGGAGGAAATTATTAGTGAATAATAAGAGAAAATTTCCCAGAACTATAAGTCACTAGTTTTCAGATTGGAAAGGCTCACTGCCAAACATGGATAAATGATAAAACACCCACAACCAAGGCAAATCTTGATGAAATTTCAGAAAAACAAGGTTGACGATAAGATCTTAAAAGCTTCTAGATTTTGGTGGCTATTACCAAAAAGATGAAAGAGGGCCGGGCACGGTGACTCACGCCTGTTAACCCTAGCACTCTGGGGAGGCCGAGGCGGGAGGATCGTTTGAGCTCAGGAGTTCAAGACCAGCCTGAGCTAGAGCGAGACCCCATCTCTACTAAAAATGGAAAGAAATTGGCTGGACATCTAAAAATATATAGAAAAAATTAGCCGGGCATGGTGGTGCATGCCTGTAGTCCCAGCTACTCGGGAGGCTGAGGCAGGAGGATCTCTTGAGCCCAGGACTTGGAGGTTGCTGTGAGCTAGGTTGACGCCACGGAGCTCTAGCCCGGGCAACAGAGTGAGACTCTGTCTCAAAAAAAGAAAGATGAAAGATACCAAGTCTCGGCAAGGATGTACAGAAAGGGGAACCCTTGTATACTGTTGGCAGGAATGTAAATTAGTATAGCCATTATGGCAAATGGTATGGGGGTTCCTCACAAAACTAAAAATAGAACTGCCATATATGATCCAGCAATCACACTTTCAGTATAAACCCAAAGGAATTGAAATCAATTTGCTGAGGAGATATCTGCACTTCCATGTTCACTTCAGCACTATTCACAATAGCCAAGATCAACCTAAGCATCCATCAACGGATGAATGGATAAAGAAAATGTGGTATATACACATAATGGAATACTACTCAGCCTTAAAAAGAAAGGAAATTTTGTCATTTGCAACAGCATGAACGAACCTGGAGATGCTAAGTGAAATAAGCCAGGCACGGAAAGACAAATACCACATGACCTCACTTATATGTGGAATCTAAAAGTCAAACTCGTAGAAGTAGAGAATGGAATGGTGGTTACCAGAGGCTAGTGGAGGGGGAAAGGGAAATGAAGATTTTGTTTTTTTTTTTTTTTTTTTTTTTGAGACAGAGTCTCACTCTGTTGCCCGGGCTAGAGTGCCATGGCGTCAGCCTAGCTCACAGCAACCTCAAACTCCTGGGCTCAAGCGATCCTCCTGCCTCAGCCTCCCGAGTAGCTGGGACTACAGGTATGTGCCACCATGCCCGGCTAATGTTTTCTATATATTTTTAGATGTCCAGATAATTTCTTTCCATTTTTAGTAGAGACGGGGTCTCTCTCTTCCTCAGGCTGGTCTCGAACTCCTGAGCTCTAGCAATCCTCCAGCCTCGGCCTCCCAGAGTGCTAGGATTACAGGTGTGAGCTACCACGCCTGGCCGGAAATGGAGAATTGTTGGTTAAAGAGTATAAAGTTTCAGTTAGACAGGAGGAATAAGTTTCTGAGATCTATTATTTTGCAGCAAGGTGACTATACTCAATAATAATATATTGTATATTTCCAAATAGCTAAGAAAGTAAATTTCAAGTGTCTCACCACAAAAAAATGTTAAGTGAGCTAATGGTTATGCTAATTTTCTTGATTTAATCATTCCACACTGTATGCATTTAGCAAAACATCACAGTGTACCCCATTAATGTATACAATTATGATCTGTCAATTTAAAATAATGCTAATAATTTTTAAAAGATTCTCAATTTTAAAATATAGGTCACACTCAAAAGATCAGGAATCAAAATGGCAGAGAACTTCTCAACACAACACTGGAATCAGGAGACAATGGAGCCATGCCTTCAGAATTATGAGGGACATTTACTTCTAACCTATCAAGTATGAAAATTAATTGAAAATAAATTTAGACAAAAAGTTCTTAAAAATTTACTCCCCATGTACTCTTTCTTAAGAAACTATGAGAGAATTTGTTCAAAAAATTAAGCGAGAAAAATGGTATAGGAAGGGGAAATCCAGGCAGAGCCTGATGAATTCCCTAAAATTAAAGCGACAGAGCTGAGAATTCAGGGAGACTAGGTTGGCTGGAGTCCACTAGGGCAGAAAGAAAAAAGCTTCAGAGAGAATTCTAGAGACCTTCAGAGGGGAAACCCTCTGAAGGGGATAGTTCAACAGAAAACTGATTGACATAGGCATGTGAGGAAACTACTCAATGCTGCAGAAAGAGCTACCCAAAAAGATTAGAGGGAACATTCCCTGGGAACAATATAGGGAGGGAACAATATAGGACCAGGAATAGTGTCTGTTCCTACCAGCTAAACTGAAAAATCTCATGATTCACGGGACACTGGGTAGAGTACTCAGAAGGATTTTGCGTCAGTAGTGAGAAAAAAATTGTCTCTAGACTAAACACTGCTCTGATCCCACCTAACAAATCTTAAAAGCAAGACTTGAAAAGATCAAGCTATTTTCAAGTAACTTAACTGTGTCCCAGAACAAAGCTTAAGAATATTTACAGGAATATAAAAATATACAGCACTTAAGAGGAAATTCACAAAGTCTGCATCCAATCAAAAATTACCAGACATGCAAAGAATCTAGAAAATACATAATGAGGAGAAAAAGCAACCAATCGAAACAGATCCAGATCTGACACTGGTGTTAGAATTAGCAGGTAAGGACATTAAAACAGTTACTGTAACTGTATTCCATTTGTTCAAAAAACTAGAGGAAAGGTTGACTATCTTAAGAAGAGATACGGAAGATATAAAAAAAGACTCAAACTTCTAGAGATGAAAACTATAATATCTAAGATGAAAAATACACTGGAGGGGTTAACGGCAGATTAGGCATCATAGAAGAAAAGGTTAGTGAACTTGAAGACATATCGATATAAACTATCCAAAATGAAACATCCAGAGAAAAAAAGACTCCAAAAAAAATACAGCATTGGTGAGCTATAGGACAATTCAAGCAGTCTAATATACATGTAATTAGAATCCCCAGTAGAGAGGAAGGAGGTGGCATAAAAAATATTTGAAGAAATAATGAATGAAAAAGTTTCCAAATTTGCAGAAGTCAATGGTAATGTCTAAAATTGAAAAAAATTGAAAACAGCAATGTAAGGATGATATTTAAAAATGTAAAGGCCATGCCAATAGAAACACCTAATAGAATTGAAATTGCTTGGCTTTGTTGTAAAAGTGTATACTATGGCAGTAGACTCCCTAGATTTGAATCCTGCCTCTGCCCCTTACTAGTTGGATTTCATAGGCAAGTCACTTAACCTCTCTGAGCATTGTTGTCTCATTTGTAAAATGGGGATAATAATAGTGTCTACCTCATAAGGTTTTTGTGAGAATTAAATGAGTTAATACTTACCAAGGCTTAGAATAATCCTCAGTGCAAAGTAAGTGCTCAGTATTATTAATATTATTATCAGAGAGCAGAAATAGAGGATGAAGAGATTGGCGTTTCTTGCAATATGACTTGTAGTAATATTTTACTTTCTATGTTCAGGGTATCCCTTTGATATAAATAAATTTTAAATACTTAAGAGCAAATTAGGGGTGAGAAAATGGAAAGTCTTTCAAGAGTTTTCTCTGAAGGGAAGGAAAGGGATAGGGTGATAGCTACAGGGGGTATAGGGTAAAAAAAAAGTTGTAGATTTTTGTTTTGTTTTGAGGTAGGAGAGAAACAAGTTGGTTTAAAAATGGAAGTGAAGTCAACTATAGAGGGGGAGAAACTGAAGCTATGGGAAAAAAAGGGCTTGTGGCCAAAGCACAAATGAAGGGACATCTATCTTTTCCATTATAACCAGAAGAAAAGAGGAAGTAATGGATGTGAATGTATATATGTCCAGCAGTTAGATATGAGAAGTTGAGACATTTATCATTCACACCTACTGTTCTTCATAAAACCAGAGGGCATTTGCTGAGCATAAGCAGGAAGGTGGCAGGGTTGGAATTCTGAGAGGTAAGTACAAAAGATTTGAAATATCCATTACAGAGAACAAGTCAAAAAGAAAGCTGACCAAAGCAACACAGAAGGATTTCAGGTCAGTACTGAGGGCCCAGGTGAGATTAGAAGCCACAAATTTCTGCTGCAGCAGTACCAACCTCTTTGGTTACGTGATTTTTGCCAGCAGTGCTCTGCAACTCAAATATATACATGGAAAAGGTGGGAATAACAGGACTGATTCATGGTTGGGATTTTATCAGGTTGGTGTGAGAGAAAGACAATGGGGCAAGGACATTTTCCAAGGAAATTAAGGATATTGAAAAGAGAATAACTGAAGTAAGAAATCAGACAGGAGGTAGCTGGTAGGTAGGAAGAAAGTACAGGAGTCAGGACTTAGAGGTCCCAGTGAAGTTGAAGAGTAGATGTATTTGAAGAAAAAAGAGTTCTAATTATAGAGATTATAGTTAGAAAGTGGGATATTTTAATTTATGATTTCAGTGCAATTCTGAGTGATGGTGAGGTTCAGCATGTAGTCCATGGCAGTGGGTGGATGAGGTGGAGCTGAGGTGAAAGTCACCGGAGGAGGGGATGTCAAGGAGGCTAGATGGCTAGAGCATTAGGTGGGTCAGCCACGAGGGTGCTGCTGCAGTCATGCAGAATGATGGCAGGGGCAATAGGAGGAATACCGTGAACCTGGAACCAAACTCTTCAGTGGATGAGAGGGAGATATAAGAAGATCAAATCCAGCCTAATGAGCCACTGTAGCCACTTGAAGCCTTGGTAACTATACTGAGCAATGTTTCAAACATGGATTTTTTTTGCCAATGGTCTACAGAAGGGTTTTAAAGGGTCCATGAGTACCCCGAAATTGTATACAAAATTCTACGTGTATATGTAAAATGCTTTTTTTTTTTTTTCCCTCTGGAAGAAGGTTCGTGGCTTTCATCAATTTTCAAAAGGATAAGTGATTAAATAAAAGCCTTAAGGGCTGGGCACACCTATAATCTTAGCGCTCCGGGAGGCCAAGGCAGGAGGATCACTTGAGGTCAGGAGTTCAAGACCAACCTGAGAAAGAGCAAGACCCCCATCTCTACTAAAAATAGAAAAAATTAGCCGGGCATGGTGGCATGCACCTATAGTCCCAGCTACTTAGGAGGCTGAGGTAGGAGGATCGCTTGAGCCCAGGTGATTGAGGTTGCAGTGAGCTATGATCACACCACTGCACTCCAACCTAGGTGACAGAGAAAGACCCTGTCTCTTAAAAAAAAAAAAAAATCCTGTGGTGGGGCTGCAGAGTCGGAGAGAAGGGTCCTGAAGTCCACAGGGCAATTTACCACTGAAGTTCAATAACTACTTAGCTGATAAACTCTTCAGATGGCAGCTGCTACATATATATGCCTAAACAGAATTAAGTGACTTCAGGCTGGCTCTTTTTCACAAGAACATGCATTTCAAAAGAATATAAGGATCCCACCTCTCCGCTATATTTTTTGCAGACTGTAGAAACCGTGCCTGGTCATTTTCTTTCAGGATATGCTCAGCTTGGTTGATGAGGACTGTTGACCGTTCAAGACACTGGCGGCAATTAGCAACCTGCTGTGCCAACTTTCTCAGTTTCATAACCTTAAAGACATTAGTAAAAGAAAAAATAAGATAAAATATGCAGTGCTTAATTAAAAACAATAAAAAACCCACATGAAGGAGATATGCTGCAGTGATTCTAAAAATAAGGCTTATTAATATCCCACGGTTCTCGTACTAACCACTCACCTTCTCACCCTACCTGCTATGTCTCTCTTGCCAACCCTCCCTTCTGTCTGCAGCTTGCTCAGTTATGCTCCAACAGTCATATACTCTCATTTACCTACCGCCCCTTTGTATTGATAACATTAATTTTTCTGGTTGCAAAAGCAATGCATGCTCATTATGGAAAATTTAGAAAACAAAAAGCATAAAAAGAAATGCTACCACACAGAGATGACCATTGTTTACACTTTACTATCAATATATTTTCACATACATTTTTAATAAAAAGTACCTTTTTCTTTATGAGTATCTACATTTCTATGTATATATTTCTCCAAGCATTTTTACACATACCTGTGTGTTCACAAATCTGTGTTCTTGAAAACTTCAGTTCCTGGGTAAGCTGGAACCACCCAGCATGGCAAAAAGTATTGGTCATCACTCCAGGCTCTCAAAATTTCTTACGTTATACACATAGCATGAGCTTATAATCATTAACACTGATTGGTATGCCAACAAGCCTAAAACCATATAGCTGCATGGAGGCTCACACCTGACCCTCCTAACCATGATTCTTCAGTTCCCAGGCTAGAAGAAACCTAGGAGTCTTCACTGACTCTTCTCACTCCCTCATGTTTTTAATCTGATAAGTCAATGCTTCCTATCATTTCCTTTCTAGCAATGCCTTCTTCCCTTCCATTAGTGCTCCCATTACTCTTGTTTAAGTCTTCATCAGCTCATACCAAGAATCATTCCGTAAGTCTCATAACTTGCTTTTCTGACTTTGGTATCATCCCATTCTGGATCTACCATGCATACCTCTGCCATATAAGTTAGTCTTTTTCCTTTATAAGAAACTAAAATGGCTTCCCAACACCTCTCAGATTAAGCCCAAAGTCCCCATACTGGCATTCATGATCCTTCCACGATCCTGGCCCACATTTCTAACATTAGTTTTTTTTCTTTCATTTTGCATTGACTTATACACAGTAAAGCACCCAAATCTTAAGTGTACAACTCAATGAATTTTGCATACACATACACCAATGTAACTACTAACCAAGTCAAGACACAGACCATTTCCAACACCCCAGAATGGCCTGCATTTTTACTGGATCCATAGCAATAGAACATTGCTTTTTCTTTGCCTCTCTCCCTACAACCTCATTTCTTCTTGCTTTCATGATCCAAGTTCAAATGGAACTGTCTGGATCAAACTTTGACATTTGTAAATTCAACTCTTTCTTCGCCTCACTGAAGTGGCTGTGCTTTACCTTTGTCTCTTTGATTTTGACAGCAATCATTTGCTTCCTCTGCTGGATGATCTCTACCAACTCGTCACATTCTTCCATGAGTTTTGCCTCATGCATAGCAGTATTCACCTGCCAAGAAAGTCCAGAGTATTACACAGTGATTGTTGCCTTTGTCCCCTGCTGGCTCTAAAAGGTTCGGACTGACAGCTAAGCATGCACAACTTCTTCCATACCTCCCTCATAAGATCCACTCCTAGAAGAAGGGTAGAGATGATGATATTAATGATGCAAGGGCATTGAAGCACCACAGATAGGAAGATCTCCGGGCCTCTGGTAGATCATGATGGTTAATGGAAGGCTGGGCAGAAGGACAGATGAGATGGGGGCATGTTATTCCCAATGTGCAATTCCCTTTACTCCAGCACCCTGTCCTCCTGCTGTTCTTTTGGAAAGAGGGTAAGGAGATTTATGTATGTCAAGAAAAGAAGATACCCCTCCATAGGCACAATAATATTAAGATAACATTACGACAACATATTTCTACTATGCTAACAAAAATGATTTCAGTTTTCCTTGTTCTCTTCTAATTTTTCAACATATGGATGCACAGACATATTTTCACATTAAATATATTAATGTGCAGATATTTTTTTCACATACTTTTCATCATGTTTTAGCGGATATTTCTCACCTTGGGCTGTCCAGTATCTGAATACCTTTCCTATTTTGGGATACCGGCTACACCAGAATATCTCTACTGCAAAGTCAGAGTTAGAGAAAAAAAAGCCACCATTTTTCATCATCTTTCCATGGACTGATTTCTCCTTCTTCCCATCTCTATTACTATTGACACTAGATGGTACAGAGGCCCCAGGAGGGGCTAAAATGAGAGTAGGGGGATCTTTGGGCTGCCCGGACATCAAGGGAATGGAAGGGGGTGGAAACTAACATCTTTTAAGCACTTAACTTGCCAAGCAATTCATCGATAAATTATTTCATGTAATTATCATAACAACTTCACAATATAGGAACCATTTTTATTCCCATTTCACAGAGGGGGAAACTGAGGTTCAGGGAATTTCGGTGACTTGCTCAAAAAAAAAAAAAAAAAGACAACCACACAGCTAATAAGTGGTAAAACCATATTTCAAACCGAGTCCTGCCAAGTGAAACCCCTGGGCTGGCTGGGTGGGCGGATGAGGTTCAGTTCCACTTCAGTAGCACACAGAGCAGTCACACAGGGGAGCACAATCATTCCAAGAGTCTATTCAAGGATCACTTGAGCAGAGCTCTAGAAGGCTGAGGAATAGACAATGCGTTACTTGAGAGCATCAAAACTCAAGGGGTTGGCCGGGCGCGGTGGCTCACGCCTGTAATCCTAGCACTCTGGGACGCCGAGGCGGGCGGATTGTTTGAGCTCAGGAGTTTGAAACCAGCCTGAGCAAGAGCGAGACCCCGTCTCTACTAAAAATAGAAAGAAATTAATCGGACAACTAAAAATATATAGAAAAAATTAGCTGGGAATGGTGGCACATGCCTGTAGTCCCAGCTACTTGGGAGGCTGAGGCAGAAGGATCTCTTGAGCCCAGGAGTTGGAGGTTGCTGTGAGCTAGGCTGATGCCATGACACTCTAGCCCAGGCAACAGAGTGAGGCTCTGTCTCAAAAAAAAAAAAAAAAAAAAAAAAAACCTCAAGGGGCTAAATGTGCTTCATTAGCAAGGCAGGGCTGCATTTCCAACTGCTATCCCTTTTCAGAGGATTCCTCCACATTCTTCAAGCCCAGCAAAACACCTATCACTGGACCCTGCTACCTCTTCTCTCGTCCTCTAAGCTCCCTGCGGGCTAATTTTCTGTTTCTTACTTAACTGAAAAAAAAATACATTTGTCGGTGAGTGATAACCTTATTTTGCTTTATTTCTACCTTCTAGGGGAAATGCCACATGAAAGCTTCTACTTACTCAGTGCCACACTGGCCATTCTACTTTTTTTTTTCTCAGACTTTTCTCCCTTTCCCTAAATTGGATCTACCATTCCAAGGCAGATTATCTTACCGTCTCAAGAAACTCCTACTCATTGAAGAATACAGAGAATCATCTAGCGCACCCTGGGTCCTTGTTAGAGTATCTGCAAACTTAGACCCTTTCTATTTATAGTTTCTCTTTTAGGCAGCTGCTAGTATAGTACACAATGGGGTAGTATCTTTTTTCTTGTAATTTAGTCCTTGGACTAACCTTTACATAACTCTCACTATATGCCAGGCATTGCTCTAATCAGTTTACATATATTAGCTCTCTCTCAATCTTCAAAACAACCCTATGAGGTAGGTACCATTATCTCCATTTGACAGATGAGGAAACCTGAGCACAGAGAGATCAAGTGACTTGCTCAAGGCTGCACAGCTGGTAAGTGGTAGAGATGGGATTTAGACCCAGAAAGTAGAGTCCACATCTTTAACCATTATACATACTCCTCTCCAGTTGAGTGTAACAGCATCCCTGTCTTCAATTTCTGATAATCATCTCTGTTGAATCATCCATCTTTATTCTGTCATCCCTTTCTCCTTAGTCACTTCAGACCCCTTGTTGTTCCCCGAGAATGTCATGCACTTTCATGTCCTGTGCCTTTGCCTGAGACTATTCTTTTATTTGGAAAGTCATTTTCGCATGTGTGTATTGAACAGATCCTTACTTATCTTTCAAGGCCCTGCTCAAAGATCATCACTACTGTAATTTTTTCTTACCTGCTTGGACACAAGCAATTGGTCCCCTATTTATACTGCCATTGCACTTTATTTATAGTTCAATGATACCATGTGCTACATTAGGTCATAATAATTTTTTTAGTCTGTCTTCCCCACTCAAACAGGAGTTCTAGAGGCCAAGTACTGTGTCTTATTTGACTATATCTGTCTCTAGCATAGTGACAGGAATATAGTAGATGCTTATAAATATTTGTTGAATTGAATTGAGTGGGAGAAAGATATCTTTCACTGCTTGTTAGACATGTCCACTTGGTTACTCAAGTTACCCTAAACTCAGTACATCTAAAAAACAAACTTATCAACTTCCCCCCAGATCTGGCTTCCACCTCTGATTTCCTATTTTTTTGTCAATGCTACTATCATTATTGCAGTTACTCAGGTTCAGTAAACTCTGGCATCTACTTCTCCCTTATCCCCCATATAAGTCCACAGCAGTCCTGAAGTCCTTCCCTTCTTTCGTTTCCTGTTTCACTAAAGTTCTTTTGGTAATATAGTGTGGATCTGAGCCAAGGAACCATAAGTTAAGGCCCTCATCGCCCTTTTGGACTATTGTTATAAAAGCGTCCTTAATTAATCTCCCTATCTCCAGAAGCTATCCTTTGCCACCCATCCTCATAATCCTCCCTCTACCCTGAAGCCAGGAAAAATTATCACCATTTACATCATCAAACACATATTAAGCATCTTTTGGGTGCAATGCACTATGCTAACTAAGGCCTTGCCCTCAATAAATCTGCGATCTGGATGGGAAAGAGCCACATACATATAAAACAAACCAGTCAAGATAGCATAAAGTAAATACCAAATAAGTGATGTAGACTATAATTTACATAAATTGCAAAAAAAGATCATTCTTGGTGGGGAAGTGGAAGAAAGATACGTGAATGGAACAGGAGTTGGATTAAACTCTAAAGGTGAAATAAGACTTAGATTTGAAAAGCGGGAAGAAGGGAAATTTCAAACAAAGCAAATGAGATTGAACTTTTTTCTTGAGGCAATGTGATATCTTTGAAAAATACTTTTGAGAGGAGGAAAGGTAAGGTGGTGGGAGAATGACCATAGTTAACTATTTCTTAAAGAAGGTGAAGCAGGATTGACTTAACGGGGGTTAATGGTAAGCCTGAGGACGATTTAGGAGGCTATTGTGATATTAACAAGGCCCATCCAAGAAGGATAACAGGAACAGAAAGGAAAGATCAAATATGAGAAGCACTCCCCTGCTCAAAAATCTTCAATTACACGGTAAGCTCCTTGAGGAAAGGTTTTATGCTACTTTGTTCCTCTCATTATAACTGGCACAAAGCCTCACACAACAAACACTTGAGAAACATTTACTGATTGATTTAGCAAAGTAAAAAATCAAAACAAGAATGGCAAACATTAGAAAATATACTCCAGTGAGTGTATTTTGTAGAGAAAATATAAGGTGAAATGAGGGAGCTAGGGTGGGAAGGGTTTTTTGGACAGTCACATCAGGGGAGATAAAACAACCAGGCACAACTACTAGAGTGGAAAGTTGGCTGAAGAGGCAAAAATACCAAACTAAAGGTAAAACAGTGACATTAAAATCTTTCCATGTCAAGAAGCAGCCCAAAAGAGTAGGGTCCTTGAGTGTTTTCTGAACACGAAATACTTCAGGGAAAAACTGTCCTCATAATGTGAATAAAACAACTCAAATTGGTTGGAAGGCACTTGAAAGCCCTTGCATTTTCTTTGTTTGTAGATTTGCTTGAAAAATACAGTGAGATATTTCACTTGCCTATTAACGCTTAGTTGAAAATAACTGGGGTTATCTTGATAAGCGTCCTTGGCTGGTTGCTTGGTTCGTAAAAGATCTCAGCTCTTTATTTGACTTTTGCTCTCTGTTTTGGGTTAGTGGGTTTGATGAAATGGCTTTATGTCAGTGGAAAAAAAAATCTATCCTCCTTGAAAATACCATTAGGTCAATCTTGGCAACCTACTTGTGTAAATCCACCCACCCCAAAAAGACTTCTGAGGGGCAGTTTGTGATGTTTAAGACTAAGGGTCTCAGCATCAATCTTCCTAGGCCTAAGCACTAGGCAACACCGGCTCCCTGGTAAGTTGCCAGC
>RJWJ010013443.1:0-39921 GCA_004363605.1 Indri indri | reverse complement strand
GTCGGGGACGGGGAGCAGATAGCGGAGGGAGCGGGGTTCCTGTCATGTGACCCGTCCCCCGGCTCCCTCACAGCCCCGCCTGGCGTGGCGGGAGCCGTCGGAGGAGGGGGCTCCTCCGGGGACTTGGTCCCTTGGTCCCCAGGTGAGCTGGATGCAGAGTAGGGGGAGGAGGCGGAGGGCGAGGGGGTGAGAGAACTGAAGTGGAGGGGCTGTGCTAGAGCCGCTGCGAGGGCAGCAGTGGGGTCCCCCGGCCCTATTCCCAGGGCTGGGGCTGTCGCCACGCGCCCTCATGTGGGGCTCCTGGGGGAACCCTGAGCAGACCCAGGCCTGGGGCTGGACTGCGGGAAGGCAGGCAGAGGGGTCCGGCACGTGGAAGCCGGGCGCTGCAGGATGCCGATCCTGGGAGCTGTCAGGGCTTGAGACAGGAGCTTCTTCCGGAAGAGTGAATTGGCAGGTGCAGAGCGAGAATTCTCTCCTGAGGTGACCCGGAAGGCCTGCGCCGCAGGTGGCAGGTAGGGGTGGGATGGAGCAGGCCTTGGCTCTGTCAGTTATGGTCCGGTCCGTCTTTCCCAGCCCTTTGGTACTTTCGCCCCATTTGGCAGATGGGGTGACTGAGGCCCCTGGCCATGTGTCCCTCTGAGAGCTGGAGCGGGACTGAGCCCAGACCCCGACCCCACAGGATTCTCTATCTTCATTTCTGGGCATGCCGAGGCCAAGACCTTGAGGCTCCCCCACCTGGCGTCCCACGTCCCTCCTGGGAGCTAGAGTCGCAGCCCGGCGCCCCCAACCTCAACCCCCGGCCACCGCCGCCGAGATGCTGCGGCAGTGGTCGGTGCAGTCGGGACAGGCCCCCGGGGGGCCGGAACCGGAGCCGGCGGCGGAGGAGCTGTGGGAGTCGGAGGTGGAGCGGCTGTGCGCCTCCCGCGCGGCCCTGCGCGCGCTGCCCTACGCCATGGCCGACAAGCGCTTCATCCGGTGGGTGCCGCCTGCCCGGGCTGGCCGCGGGGCTGGGGGCGGGGGCGCCCCGCGAGGGTGCGCCCGTGGGATGGGAGTGCGAATCCTGCGCTGTGGGAAGATCCCCCAGCCCGCGCGCCATCAGCCTGGCCCGGGTGGGCAGGGTGGGTGACTCTGGGGTGCCCCCATCACCACTCCTACCCCAGGCAGCTGCGGGAGCCCGAGGGGGTGAAGACTTCATGCTGGCAGTCGTGGCAGCGCAGGCGGCAGATGGCAGGACGGCGCCTGGGGGAGGCAGCACGGCGGCTGGCCCGGGGCTGTGGGCTCTGGGAGGGGCCTCTCTACGAGATCGGGGGTAGGACCCGAGCGCCAACCCCACTCCCCGCTGCCCTCCCTGGCGTGTCAATGTCCAGTTTGGAAAAGGGAGTAGAGCATCATCCCCACTGCCATCGCCCTGGTCCTCCCCCACCAACCAGCCCCTGCATCCTCACACACCCCCTTTCCCCGACAGCGGGACAAACCCAGCAGATGACGGCACTCCCTGGTGTCTGTCAGAGGTCCTGCTGGACGTGTGCAGGTCCAAGCAAGGCTGGGCACTCTTACCCTGCTTGGCGGGTCAGCCCTCGGACGGTCCGCCCCCGACCCACCCTGCTCTTCCCCCCCGCAGGCCTCTTTGGCACTGGAATCCAGTCCTACTTCACCTTCCTTCGCTTCCTGCTGCTGCTCAACCTGCTGACGGTGCTGGTCACGGCCAGCTTCGTGCTGCTGCCTCTGGCCTGGCTCCACCCCCCTGACCCAGGCCCTGCCATGAACTTGAGTGAGCGCCCAGGCAGGAAATGGTTCCCCAGAGTCCACCTGCACCACCGCGGGCTGGTCCAGGCCTCCCCAGGGTTAGGGGCTATGGAGTGGTAAGAGCAGAGCCTCACCTATGCTTTGGGGACCCTCCCCCTCCGCAACAGCCTTCCAGTGCCCCAGCAGCCTCCAGCGCCAGACTGGCATCCCGAAGTTCCACAATCACCTTTGGAATGTTTTAACTGGCAGGGTGAGTGACGTCTCTCCTGGCTATGGTCCAGGGGGCCTGGAAGACCCAGGGAACTGGCTTCAGGGGACTCCAGTCTAAGAGAACCCCAGCCCTCCAAGGGCATGTGGCTCTAGGGGGAGAGTTTTACAGAGACAGGCTGGCAGGGCTAGCAATGGGGTTAAATAAAGGGAGAGGCCGCCGCACAGCACAGGCTCACGGTCAGGTGCCTACAGCCCTCAGAGCCCGGCCGGGCTGGGGGTGCAAGGGACAAGGTGGGGAAGTGTCCAGGCCTCTGGGACAAGCACCCTCCCCATTCCTGGACGCCATTTAGTGGTTACCAATGTGGCTCGTAGGTTCAAGTCCTGGTTCCATTTCTCAAAGGTGTGTAACCTCTGTGAGCCCTCGTAAAATGGGGATACTCCCTACCTGATGGGGTGATTGTAGGAGGCTAATGAGCTCACGCATGAAGAGCACTTAGGACAGAGCCTGACCCTCGACACAGGCTCAGTCGTCTCTGTCAATGTCCCCAGGCCTTCAGCAACACCTATCTCTTCTACGGCGCCTACCGGGTGGGGCCCGAGAGCAGCTCGGCGTACAGCATCCGCCTGGCCTACCTCCTCAGCCCGCTGGCCTGCCTGCTCCTCTGCTTCTGCGGGACCCTGCGGCGGTGAGAGCAGAGCTGTGCCGTCACTCCTGCCCAAGGCACCTTCTCTGATCACGCCTTCCTGGCAGGGTTGCCCCCCAGTTGGCAGGAAGGCCCTGGCCCTACTCAGCAGGCTCATGGGTGTTCCCCAGCCCGAGCTCCAGCTGCAGTCCCCGGCTGCTCACCTGAGGGGCAGGGCCACCGCCCTGTGCCCCCAAGGCCTGCACCTGGGGCCGTGGGGGCCTTCCCACCCCAGACCCAGAGCCCAGCCAAGGCCGTGGCTGTAGGGTCGAGGTGCCCCTCCCCCAGCAGCCCCTGGTCTCCCACCCCCCAGGATGGTGAAGGGGCTGCCGCAGAAGCCACTCCTGGATCGGGACTACAGGGTGCCTCTCAGCTCCAAGGTCTTTTCCTCCTGGGACTTCTGCATCCAGGTGCAGGAAGCGGCCACCATCAAGAAGCATGAGATCAGCAACGAGTTCAAGGTGTGTGAGAGCTGAGCGTTTCGGTGTGAGAGTGCTGCGGGGCTGCGTGCATGCGTGGCTCAGTAGGTGCGACAGTGCGAGAGTGCGCGTGACTGTGAGTGTGAATGAGTGGGCGAGTGTGAGCGAGTTTCACAGCGCCCTTCCCCTCCCACCCCCCGCAGATGGAGCTGGAGGAGAGCCATCGCTTCCAGACGGTACAGCAGCAGTCCCCAGCCCAGAGGGCCTGCCACCTGCTCAGCTACCTGCGGGTCAACGTCCTCATTGGGCTCCTGGTGGTTGGGGCCATCAGTGCCATCTTCTGGGCCACCAAGTACTCACAGGACAACAAGGAGGTGCCACAACTGGGGGGGGAGGCGGGATGATCCCACTTTACAGATGAGGAAACCAAGGCTCGGAGCGGTTAAAGCAGTCATGACAAGGTCATGGTCAGGTCAGACGGGCTCCACTGTGGACATCCGCTGACTGCCACGCTGCCGCTGGGAATAATCTGTGGCTTCCAGACCCTGGGCCCACACCAGGACTGCACTTTAGGGGGCTGCAGGGGAGGGAGAGCTGTGGGGGCTCTAGCCATGGGCTGCCCTGACCTGCTGCTTCCCACAGGAGTCCCTGTTTGTGCTGCTCCAGTACCTGCCCCCTGGCATCATCGCCCTGGTCAACTTTCTGGGTCCCCTGTTGTTTATGTTCTTGGTCCAGCTGGAGAATTATTCTCCTAACACTGAGGTCAACCTCATCCTTATCTGGTGAGTGCCACCTCTGGGGGACAGGAGAGGAGTCTGGCCCTGCTGCTCTGTCTTGGTTGTGGCCTGGGTCCCCCAGTGGTCCCCTGCTGGGAGGCTCTTCTTGTTCACTGTTGCACCAAAGGGAAGGCAGATGGGCGCGTCCACAGCGCATGACCTCAGGGCCCGGTTCTACAGCTTTTCAGTCTCCTACCTCCGAAGAAAGCCACTAGTCTGAACCAAGCACTGACAAACGACCGTTTTGCCAGGGGGTGTTGGGAACTGGCTTGGAACACAGGAAAACAGGCAACACGGGACAGGCGCAGCTTCCATGCCCTGGGGGTTTTACACCCTTACCTTGACAACCCGCACGTGACCTGTGAAGTCCAGACCATCCTCATCCCTGTTTGACGGATGAGAAAACTGAGATTCACACGGGCGAAGTGCCCAGCCAAGGTCAAGCTCACCGTGCCTGCTGGGTGCAGGTTCCAATGCAAGCTCTCCCTGACCCCCAGGCTCTGCCATTCTCCATCTCAACCCCTAGGTCCTGTCTGGACCCCCAGCCCCTCTCCAACCCACCCGGCAGCTCACGTGCAGCCCCTGAGCTGCAGCTGGCTTCCCTCTCCTCCCTCCATCCTCTGCCCACACTGGCCCTGTGTGCTTTCCCTCCGCGTCCTCCAACGTCAGCTGTGTTTGGTTTGCTTTGCAACTTTATTTTTGAATAGATTATAACACATGCACGTGGTAAAAAATTCAAACTGCTCAAAAGGATGAAAGATAAAAGAATAAACTCCCACCCACCCCTCCCCCCAGCCCCGGGTTTCAACTTAGCCATCATGCCAGCCCCAAGGCAGCACCGGGAAGGGCCACCCTTACAGAGAACATGCACGCAGTGGTCCTGGCATAGGCAGTCATACCCATTTGGTCCGGTTAGGCTTCGTGCAGTAAGCGTGCAAGGCACATGGTCATGATATGCGAGATAGTGTCAGTGGGCGAGGACGTTAACAGGCGGTCGAAGAAAGGAATCTCGTCTGCAATAAGGACCCTGAAAGGTCCACAGGTTTCTCTACTGCAGGCTTGTCATATATGAATCTCCACGCCAGGTGCAGAGGGAAGACTGCAGTGTTTCCCAAACTAATTTAAAAGCAGGACCCTTTTCCCGTGAATCATCTGGAGACACGGGTTCTGAGAAGGCGCTTTGGCAAACATTGCTGCTAACGGAGCAGGTTGGAAGGAGGCTGGGCTCTGGATTCAGAGGGACTGGCCCAGGACAGGACAGGATCCCACTCAGACATCAGCTACACTGCAGCCCGGGTGGAGCCCACGCGCCTGTGCCTGGGCCCCGCCCTCTGACACAGCCCCCGCCCCCAGGTGCGTGGTGCTGAAGTTGGCCAGCCTGGGGATGTTCTCCTTCTCGTTGGGTCAGACGGTGCTGTGTATCGGCAGAAACAAGACCAGCTGTGAGCCCTATGGCTACAACGCCTGTGACTACCAGGTGGCTGGCAGCCTGGCAGGGCATGTCCCTCCCATCCTCCGTAAAGTCCCATCTCAAACTGTGCAGAGCCTTGTCCCTGCCCCTATAGTGTCTCCCTGTCACCCCTTTGGGGTCTCACCTTTGAGAGAAGCTGTGAGCAGAGATGCCCATACAGCAGCACACCTCCAGGGGGCGCCACTGCCCCAGACTCTGCGTTGTGCAGTGTGACAGTCCTGGCTGTGGGGGGTTCCCTGCTCTAATCCTGTCCTCCAGGCCTGGGTTTTAGCAATCATACCCACCTCCAAGCAAGGCTCCTATGCCACAGAGAACCCCCACCCCCGTGAGGGTGGGTGAGGGAGGGAAGGCTGGGGACCCGGGGGCTGACGGGTCCCCTCCCTCTGCACCCAGTGCTGGGAGAACTCTGTGGGGCAGGAACTATACAAGCTGAGCACCTTCAACTTCCTCCTCACCGCGGCCTTCGCCTTCCTGGTCAGCCTGCCTCGGAGGTGAGCTGAGCGGGGACACGGAGCAAGGGGGTGGCGTGGGCATGTTGGGGATGGCCGGTGGCCACAGCCAAGGGTGAGCCAGGTCCACACGTGGATGTCCGTGTGAGCGAGAGACGGTCCGTGGCCATGACCAAAGAAGCCCGCGTCGCTCCTGCACGGTGGGTACCTGAGCCTCCCCTCCCTCCCCCAGGCTGCTGGTGGAGCGGTGCTCGGGTCGCTTCTGGACCTGGCTGGATCGAGAGGAGTTCCTGGTCCCCAAGAACGTGCTGGACATGGTGGCGGGGCAGACAGTCACCTGGATGGGCCTCTTCTACTGCCCTCTGCTGCCCTTGCTGAACAGCGTCTTCATCTTCCTCACCTTCTACATCAAGAAGGTGCGGGCTCACAGCCGGGTGGGCGCCCTGAGTGTGTCCTGGGGCCAGGCCGAGCTGGGCTGCCTCTGCTCTGCGCCCCCTGCCCTGGGCTCGGAGCCCTGGGGCCTGCCAACTGCTGACTCCTGCGTGCTCTGCCTGCCCCCAGTACACCCTCCTGAGGAACTCCAGGGCGTCTCGGCGCCTCTTCCGGGCCTCCAGCTCCACCTTCTTCTTCCAGCTGGTGCTGCTCCTGGGCCTGCTCCTGGCCGCGGTGCCCCTGGGCTATGTGGTCACCAGGTGAGGGAGGGGGTGGGGAGGCACCACCGGGAGGCTGGGGGGAGGGCAGCTCCTTGCCCAGCGCTCTGACACCAGCCCCCCTTGGCCATCCCTCTCCAGCATCCACTCCTCCTGGGACTGCGGCCTCTTCACCAACTACTCGGCCCCCTGGCAGGTGGTCCCAGAGCTGGTGGCCCTCCGGCTCCCGCCCCCTGGCCAGCGTGCCCTCCACTACCTCAGTTCCCACGCCTTCAGCTTTCCTCTCCTCGTCACGCTCAGGTGCCTCTGGGGGCCACAGGAGGGGGCACCTGGGAGTGTGGTTCTTCCTCCCATGGGGGTGGTGGAGACCTGGGCACCCCCAGCCAGTCTCATGGGGTCCCGGAGCCAGGCGGAGAGCCCAGGGAAGCAGGCGCCCAGGTGCCTCACCTGCAAAGCAGGTACCACCTGGGATGTCGTGGGCATTGCACGACCGCGGGAGGAGCACAGGGTCGGGGGCAGAGGCCTCAGAACCCACAGCTGAGCTGCTGGTGGGGCCTGCTGGACGAGAGGGGAGGGCCCTGTCTTCAGATGAGGCGGTGCCAGAGGGAAGAGACTGGGGTGGGGAGAGGAAGTCGGAGGCGGCACCTGTGCTCCCAGGGGAGCCTGACCCTGAACCCCTCCTGCCCCAAGCCTCGTCCTGACCGTGTGCGTCTCCCAGTCCCAGGCCAACGCCAGGGCCATCCGCGGGCTCCGGAAGCAGCTGCTGTGGGTGAGTGTCCGCCGGGCGGGGCGGGGACACCTGAAGAGTGTGTGGCCAGGTCGGTGTTTTCCTAGCGGAGGGCGTGCGCTCGGGCTGGATTAGGGGCGAGGCATGATGGGGTCGGGCCCTGGAAGGGCATGGGGCCTCGGGTGGGGGCTCTGGTGACGGGGGGGACCTGGTGGGTGGCGCCGGACTGCGACGGGACCCGATGGGCGTGGCCTCGGGTGTGCTGGGGACGGGGTTCTTGTGGGTGTGGTTACAGCTTCGCCGTCCTCATCAGGCTCAGGTGTCTCTGGGGGCCACCTGCCGGGGCGTGGCCTCCGGCGGCGTTGGGGGCGGACTCTGGTGGGTATGGCCTCTGGCTGGGGGCGGGTCCTGAAGGGGCGTGGTTTAGGGCTGCCTTGGGGGGGCGGGTCCTGGTGGGTGTGGCCTCTGGCTGGGGGCGAGCCCTGACGGGGCGTGGTCTCAGGCTGCGTTGGGGGCGGGCCCTGGTGGATGTGGCCTGTGGCAGGGGAGGGCCCTGACGGGGCGTGGTCTCGGGCTGGAGCCCCGCGGGGGACCTCAGGGTTGCCTCCCGCTGTCGTCTCGATGGCGGGCTTGTGGGAAGAAGCGCCGCGCAACCCGCCGCTCGCTCCCCTTATAGCAGGTCCAGGAGAAGTGGCACCTGGTGGAGGACCTGTCGCGGCTGCTGCCGGAGCTGGACCCGGGCGAATATCCGTGCCCCGAGTCCCCTCACTCCCGAGCCTCGCACCGGCGGCCCTTCTGCCCCGGATTCCCATGCCCCGGCTCCCCGGGCCCCAGGCCCCCCTGGCCGGGACCCTCCCTCACAGATCCTGGACTGCGCTCCCCGGGCCCTGGATCGCGGTCCTCCGAGACCCGTCCGCAGGTTCCACCTCCCCAGCGGCATGGAGCTGCAGCACCCTAACCCTGCCTAACCCTAACCCTGCCTCCGCCCACAGCCTCTGGGGGCCTGACCTGAGGCCCTCATTCCACCACCCAGTCCTCTTTACCCCACACTCCCGGCCCCTGGTAACCACCCTCCCTCTCAGTGGCTCCTGGGCCTCTGGCAGGGGTCCCCAAAGAGGGGCACACACCTCCAAGGGCAGCAGGAAGAACATATGGGAATTTCTATCTGTATTTTTATCTCATCACTTTATAATGTCTGTTTTTTGTTGAATGTTTTATAGTGTACATAATATATTAGTATACTAACCCTTGAAAGCAATTCATAAATGTACATCTATTGGAAGTGCTCAGAAATTGTTTACTGATGGAAGCACTTCAGGAGGGCTTGCTCTGTGTTCTAGCTGAGTCCCACCCACCGAGTCCCCTCCTGTCACTGCTCCAGCCCTGCCCCTTGTTGATGCTGTGGCTTTAACCTTTGTGGCCCTCAGCTGTTTAAGTGAACGAGAGGGTGTTGGGTCAACCTATCCCAGGGATTCCTCAACCTCCGGTATCTCAACCCAGCAGCCACATCAACAAAGCTGCCTCAGGGAAACCAAAACAGAGCCCGTGGTCTTGCCTTCTGCAGAACCCCGCAGAAGGGTTCTCCCAGGCTGCTTCATGTCCCCCTGGTTGAGCCAACCTTGAGGAACGGTGGGGTGAAGGTGGCCTGCCAGGGCCTTAGTGGCATGTATGGCCTGCATCATGAGAAACACACGGAGTGCAGGCTGCAGGAGGTGATCCAGGGAGGCGGCACAGCCATCAGGGACACATAGGCAGAGCTGGGATGCCGCCAGAGCTAGGATTCTTGAGGCTGTTCAAGACTCCTTTTCCAAGCCTTGGAGAACACCTGAGAAGCTGTCAGAAGCTGGCCCCATGCCAGCGACTCCAGTGTGACTGGTCTGGGTACAGCCAGCAGCCAGGGCATCGGGACTTTTTAAACCTCCCAGGGGACTCTCACAGGCAGCTGGGGTTGAGAACTGCCAGGAGGGAAGATCAGAAATCCCAGGATGTGCTCCACCAGGGGACCAGCTCCTGGCAGGATTCCTGGCCTGGACTCTGCATCCGGCAGCTCTGGCCTGACACCTTTGCGGCTGGGGGCTTCTTCGTGTGGTCATTAAAGACTTGGTCAGTCCAGCCTCTGTTGTCCCTGTCCTTGTGTCACTTAGCCAGCATCACAGGACCTATCAGTACATCATCGAACACGGATTAGGTGCTGCTCATCGTAGGGGGCTGGCGAGGAGGCCATGAGGGAAGCAGAGGGAGCTCTGTGTTCTGTCTGGGGAGGGTGACAAGCCTGGTCCAGGTGAAAGTGACACATGTTAATTAGCAGTGTAGGGCCCAAGTGTAGCCTCTGGACCATCAGCAGCAGCACCTGGGAACAGGTGAGACGTGCAAACCCTCAGGCCCCACCTCGGCGTCCTGAACCAGAGTGAGGGTGATGCTGATGGCTGCTTAAGTGTGGGGCCCTCTGCACTGAGGCTTCAAGGCCCTTGTCCCCTGCACGCCCCTTCTGCAAACACTTCCTGCCAGCCGCCCACACCGTGCATTGCTGGGTGTGCCGTAGGAGCTCTGGGAGGGAGAAGACAAGCTCAGGGACCTTGAGGAAGTCACCAAACTCGGGCCCTCGGTTTGATCATCCAAGACATGGGGCAGTGCCTTGCTCCCCTGAGTGGCTGTGAAGATTAAGCGAGCAAGCACTTAGAAAGCAACCAACGGGTGCCTGGAAGTGCAGTGAGGCGCTATAATGTGGTCACTGCCTGAAGGAGCTGCATGGGAGAGATGGGCAGTGGGCCGAGAGCCGTGTGATGGGGACTGCCCAGGAAGACAACCCGGGGGGCTCAGGGCATGGGCCACTTCCAGCAGGAGGGTTCCTGGAGGAGGTGACAAGTGGGGCCTGGGAGAAAGGGAGGCTTCAAACAGGAGCTGCGGGCAGAGGGGAGGCCTGAGCCACCGTGTGGAGACGGGCGGGGGGGGCAGGCTGGACACTGAAACCTGAGGCCCTCAGCCCGGGACGTGGAGCACACAGGGATGGCCAGACTGAAGAGGGCACCGGCATGCCCGCAGGCATGACCTTCTGCAGATGACAGGGAACAGGGGGCCACGACATGGTGAACCAGCTGTACAGCAGCCCAGAAGCTACACCCAGGCAGGGGGAGCGGGGGAGTTATTGTGGGACATGAAGTCAAGGTCTCACCTGGTGTAAGCGCCCTCTGCAAGGGGGAGAGGGCAGGAGTCCCGGCCCCCAACCTTGGGGATTCCTGGGCCCTCCCCTCCCCAGCCCTGAGAGGCCGCCACCCTTCTCCCCACCTGCCCCAGCTACACTGGCCAAGGCAGACCCCTCCGGGAAGGTGGCATGAGGGAAACAAGGAGATACCAGTGACGCCACTTGTTATAGAGGAGACCGGCCCTCTGTGGCCAAAAATCACAACACCTCAGTCTGCAGCAGGTGACTGGAGAGCTTGGGGGACTCCCCAAACTCCACTCGGGGTGACCTGGGGTGACCTCAGAGGCACAGCCTGCTCTGCAGTCTGGACAGCTGGGCAGGGCAGCCCGGAGGACCAGCCCCTCATCAGGTGGGCACACAGATAGTCCCTAGAGAGAGGCCCACCAAGGCCTGGCTGGGGAAAAACGTCCCTTGGGTCTGCCGCTCTCTCTCCTCTAACAGCTTCCCAAACACACTGAGAAGAGGAGGAGCTTCTCACAGCTGCCTTATCTGATCGGTGCCCCGAAACCTGAGTGAGTTTCCTCCAGGCCTCCAGGTGACAGATTGCCCGCAGCCTGGGACCTTGGCAGCCGGCCGCCTGCCACACCTGCTTTGTCCCCCTGCAATCTTCAATTCCTTCCCCGATGCCCTTTAGCAGAAGTAAGAGCAGACTTTTTGGAAGGGGGTTTTGCTAGGAAACTTAGAGAAAATGCTCTTGCTCCCCGAATGGGGAAACTAAAGGCAGAGAGGTCAGTGGGCACAGAGGGGGCAGGCTGCATCCCCAGGGCCATGGGTAACAAATGACAGAAGCTGACTCAAGGTGGCTGGGAGAAAGGAGACCACCAAGAGGCCAACAGAACCGGCTCTGCCCATTGTCCTCCCGGCCACTCCCTGACCAGCATGGCCACCCCTCAGACAAGCTTCCTGACACACCCAGACCTCACGGGCCTCAGCAGATCCCCTGAGAATGGCCGAGAGGGGTCCCCGGGGGGCAAGGCTGTAATTGGCCTTCTGGGGTAAGGGGTCCATTCCCGGAATAACCAGCCGTGCCTGGAGTAGGGAGTGCAGTTGACCACTCGGGCTCTGTAGGAAACAAGCAGCTCCCATCGTAGGCAAAGGCGACCTGGTGGCAGGGACACTGTCTCTGAAGAAGGCAGCTCAAATGGGCACTTCCTGCACAAAGCGAGTGAGCCTGGCCAGAAAGGGACAGGCTGGTGCAGCAGCCCCAGGCCTGGGCGGGGACGGGGGCTCCTGGTCCTCACCCTGCCTACTCCTCAGCTCTCCCTGTGCTTGGGCTGCCCTGAGCACCAGCCCTGAGGGGTCCAGCCCTGGGCTGGCCGCAGGGCTCTGGGACACCCTGCTCACTCCCACCCTGCCCTCCAGGTCCAGCTGCTCTGCTGCAGGTGGCTGATAAGGCCATGACTCTATCTGTGATGTGGCTCAATCTCCTTTTCATTGAGGCTGGCATTGTGCCCAGGTCCCTGGGAACAGCCATCCACATGACCTCCCGGCACCACCAGTGGGGCTGGAGGAAGGGCCCTGCCCCTCTGAACCCCTGGAGGGTGGTGCTCAAGCACATTGAATCACACCCCTGGTGCCACCAGGGGCCTCATCTATTCTGAGGCTTCATTCTGGGCTGGGCGTGGCATGGGCCACCTAGCAGGTGCCCAGTCGTGGGTGGCTGTGAACAGACATGTGAGGGGCAGAAGTCGCCTGTCCTCCTTGCTTCTCTAGCAGGGTCCGGCCCGCCAGTCCTCCCTGGCTGCCTAGTAACGACCCTCGTGGTGACAAGAGGCCCCCCCCAGATAATCTAGGACCACTGCCCCATCTCAAAATCAGCAGCTTGGCAGCCTCAGTTCCCCCTGTCCTGTAGCATAACATGCTCGCGGGGCCAGGGGTTAGGACGCAGACTTCTTCTACCCACAGTCCTACAGCTCAGCCGTGCTGGGTCTGCCAGGGCTCTGAGGCCCCGGGATGCTGGGCCCCCAGGTTATCTTCTCTGTCTCCTTGCCGCAGGTGCCACCCGGCGAGCATCCTGGGGTCCCCAGCGTGGAGGAGGCCGGGACCTAGGAAGCTCTCATGAGCCTGAGCAGAGGCCCCACACCCACTGAGCCACAAGCACCCTTTGGCTGTTCTGCCTGGCTGTGCTGGGCCTCCAGGGGCAGGCCCAGGCAGGGTGTGCAGGGGGCACAAGACAGGTGGGACTGGAAGGCATGTGTTCCTCTGGAAGCACAGGACAGAGAGGGGAAGATCTGGGCTTGAGTCTCAGACCAGCCCCCACTGCACACATGGTTCAGTCACTGCCCCACCATCCTGGGCTGACTATTTTCCCATCTGCAAAAGGGGCCGATGATACTAAGCGTGGTGGGTGCAAAAGAGCTTCTGTGAGTGGGGTGCCGGGAGTCCTGGGCCGCACCACAGGGAATCAGCGGGGGGCCCTCTGGACCGCCTCCTGCTCCCCTTACCCCCGTCACCGCTCTAACAGCCGCCAGCAGCTTCTCTAAGGAGCAGGAAGGGGTGAGTAGCCCAGCACGCTGGTGGGAGGAGTCCCCCCAGCTGGGGACCCTGGCATCAGAACCCCCACCCGTGGCGGGTGCCTGGGCTGGGGAGCAGGTTGCTGATGGTGACCAGGTGTGTGCCAGAGGACAGCAGGACAGTTCCGGATCCCAGCTCCTCCCCAGCAGGGCCCTGGGGGGATGGAGAGGAGCAGGCTGAGCAGGCCAGCAGGGGGGACCTCCAGGAGACACCGGGCAGGGATGGTGCTTGGCTCCCGGCTTCCGGCTGGGCTGTTTGGAGGGGGATGTTCCCTGAGCAGGTGTGCCCCAACTGCTCCACCCCAGGTCCCTGATCTGGAGCTCAAGCTCCTCTGGAAGCCCCACTGCCAGCTGGGTGGGCGGGCCCCCAGACAGGGCTGGGGAGTTCTGGTGGGGCACCTTGGCCTCGGGCCAGGACGAGGGCAGCATCCGGCATATGGGAGGTTGCCTTACTCTTGGAGGCAGCTCGAGAGCGTCTGGGTCTCACTCTCCGAGGTTCCATGGCAGTACAGGGCCAGGGAGGAGGGGACACCAGGGAAGGTCCCTGACGGCCCCTGGCCGGGCCCACCCCCCACCTTCGCCTGCTCCATCTTTCTGCCTACACTCCCCCAGCCCATCCCTCCCTCCCCTCCCCTGCCCCAACTCAGCCCTGTGTCTGTTAAGGTGAAGGTGCTCAGTCACCTCCCTGTCTTGTCCCATCCAACCCCTTACCCTGTGTCGCCGGGTCACCAGGTCACAGAGCAGGGCATCCCCCTCTATTCTACTTAAGGGCAGGTGCCGAGTAGTGGTGACGCCCATCTTGCTTGAATAAGGCACAGGCTGAACTGCCATTTCCTCATTTGCTTTAAATGTCGTTGGTGTTGCTGCTAAAAAGAGAGCCCGCGGCGGGGCCTGGGGGAAGTCCCCGTGCAGGGGCCGCCTCTACCTGGGATCCTGCCTTCTGCTCAGATTTGTTGAGGGTATGTTTGGTCGCAGGCGCCGTTCCAGGCCCTGAGGATTCAGCAAGTTGTGGAAACAAAACCTTCACGTGTCTTACATTCTGGTGGGGCCACGGGACAGATGGTGCTAAAAGTCAGCACGTTCTGCAGTAAGAAGCAAGCAGGGCAGAGGAAAGGGGAACACAGGGTGGGCGGAGAGAGGGTGGCGTTTGCGATGTCGTCACTGAGAAGAGGCCACACGGCAAGGACTCGAGGGAGGTAGCAGAGTGGAGTGTGCCTGGACCAGGGCCCTGTGTGGCCAGAGCACAAGAAGCAGGGTCAGGGTGTCAGGCCAGGTCAGAGGCCTGGGCAGGGGGTTGACTGGGGAGGGCCCTGTGGGGTGCCGCCACAAGAGGGCGTGGAGCAGAGCACACGATCTCATCTGCCCTCAATGGGTCATTTGGCTACTGAGTTGGGATGGGGCTCAAAGGCAGAATCCCAGGGAGCCATGAGGCTGCTCCCGGGACCAGAGCAGAGAATGCAGGGGTGGCTGGGGCGGGGTGGACGCCCGTTCTGGAGGCCCAGAGCATCTGCTGGCACACGGGCTGGGGTGGGGAGGACAGCCACTGAAGCGAGGCTAAGGTTTCTGGCCCAGGCATCTGGAAGGACTGGCTGAATAAGGTGCAGCCTGACAACAGCGTATCATGGGCTGGAACAACTTCAGTGGGAGTAGGAAGGTGGACACAAGGTATTGGAAGTTAAGGAACTGAAGGGCCAGGATATTGGAGAGATGATTTCTGTGTATTTTGAAATCTCCAGGAATCACAGCAAGTGCGGTATTAAGCGCAGTAGGAACCAAGGACAGGAATAGCCAGGAACGATGATGTCTGTGGATCACTGTGGCCCAGGGAGCAGGGCGGAATGTGCTGGAAGACATGAGTGCTGTTCGGGTGGGGGGGATGGTTTAGGGAGGGAGAAGCACCAAGAGGATGTCGACCCCCTGTCCCAGCCCAGTGCCACCTGAGACGGCGGCGGGTGTGCAGCCCCTGGGGAGGAGGGGTCTGGTTTCCACAAGGTGTGGACGAGAAGATGTTGGTTGAAAGACTGAGGGCATAAGGGACTTTGACACCAACTGAGCCCACATTCCAGGGGACACAGAGGGAGGACCTCAGGATGGGGAGGTGGGAGGTGGCACACACAGGAACCTGCAGAGCCCTAGAAGGGCTGGGGCGGGGAGAGTGGCGGTAACCTGGGGGCCCAGGGGCTCCTGTGGGACTGACCCAGTTATCCCAGAGACAAGTCTGGAAAGAGGTGCGGGAAATCCCTAGGGCCGAGCCCTGCCAGGCCCCGCGTCACAGTCTGGGGCCTAGACACGGGCCCTGGGTGGCGGCCTCTGTCTGCAGCGGCACACACGCCCTGCCGTCAGAAGGAAGCTCTGTGCAGCAACCCCTCAGCCCAGCCTGCGCTTGGCTTAGCTTCCTGTCCCAGAGGTGGCCTGGTTGTCACTTCGTCAAATTTTGGACCATGCCATTCCATCATTCAAACGTTCCGACACAGCAGATGAATTTTAAATTAGATGACAGACCACCCTTTACGGTGGCCTAGATCCATAGACGAAACCATCGCAAGGAGAAACTGTGCAAGTCTTGCCGGAGTCACAGCGAACGCCCCGCTGCACAGCGCACTCTAAACTTGGCTCCTGCCTGGGAACTTACGCAAATCAAGCTTCTGTTACTGTCCACTGACACAGACATGAGGCGGCGCAGTTTTTTCATTCCACTTTTATAAGTCAAGATCATTTCCCTCATGAAGGGACCGGAAAAAGGACTAATCACACTTCAGCCCCAGAAGCCCTTTAGACCCCGATGGGGAGGCCTCCTGGCCCTGAGGCCACAGCCGGGAGATTATTGGTAAAAGGCGCCAAATGGTGCCCTAGAGCGTAATTTCACCTCTAGATATTGCTTTACTTTGTTCAAATCAAAGAGTTTTGCATAATTCTGTGAAGGCGGAGTTGAGGAAAAAATAAGTAAATAAATCATTTAAATAAAAATAAGAAAGATTTTGCAGGGAAGCCTGTTTGAAAAAATATATGTATCCCTCCCACCTCTCAAGTGGGAGTTCTCATGAGGTTTCGAAAGAGGAGCAAAGGAGAAAGCACCGTTGGCATCTGTGCAGCCTTGAGCAGGAGAAGGAGTCCTGACTCTGAGGGCTGCTGAGGGCGGTCTCGGCCACGTGGGCTGGACAGTGCCTGTCGTGGGGCAAGACGTGCACCCGCATCCCTGGCCTCTACCCGCTACATGCCAGGAGCACCCTCGACCCCCTCGATTTTGACAACCCAAAATGTCTCCAGACACAAAGGTCCCCTGGAGGGAAGCTCGCCCATGGTTGAGAATACTGGGCTAGAACAAAGTATGCTGAGAGGTCAGAAACCTCAGGACTCCCAGGAAATGTCTCTGAAGAACATCACACCCTGGTTTGTTCTGATTCCCTGCTCAGCGAGCAGTTTTCTGATTGCAGTGCGGTTTCCAGGGCAGACGTGCCCAGCACCGCAAGGGCGATTTTTGAAGTCTCTCAACATTTAGATTTCGTAGACCCTTCTCTCTACGTTGCCCCCACCCAAGCTCTGCCCCTGCACACACTGTCCCTGAAAATGCAAGTAGGTCCCCAGCATCGGTTCAACCGTCTGCCTCCAGCCCCCATTCAGAAGGCATCTTTGTTTAACCCCAGTCGCCATCTGGAGAATTAGTAAACGCAGCGCCAGGCCCAGTGGGAAGATCTCAGAGATGTTTTCTGCACTGAAATCGACTCCAGGATCTGCCTACAAAGCAGAACAGTCACTTGCAAGCCGGTACCCGGTCTAGGTGGGGGAAGGTCTGCTGGAACAGGCCGGAGGGCAGGTTCCCCACCCCGGGAGTGGGGAGGACAGTCCTTTGGGCGCTGTGAGCACGCTGGTCTCCTACAGCAGACTCTCACTTTTTGAAAGTCCTACTTTCCTGGAGTTGCCTCTCTCTGAGCAGTTGAGCCCACCCCTTCCGAGCTGGGATCCCTCTCCTGCGACGCCTCTCCGGGACCTGGTCGTGCCCTCTGCCCCCTGCCTCTGGACTGTACTTTTACACCAGATGTTGACCTCCCTGGGTGCATCCCCAGTCCCATGGCGGGTCCGCATGACAGAGCCTCTGATATGTGAGGGTGGTGCAGATTTGAGTTCCTGAAGGCAGGGCTGGCTCTGGTTCCTGGGGTCCCTGGTGCGCCTTGTCTCTCACTGTCCCCATCCCGTGAGGGCATCCCAGCTCCGGTGTTCCTCCAGAACACTCGACTGCAGCATCCAAAGCATGAATCTTCACCACGGAAACAGTTGCCTGGACCCAGGCCTCAGGCCACGCTTCTGCATGCAACTTGAGAGTAACTGCCTTTTAATTTAAAGGAGTCATTCAGCCAACAAACAGTAAATTCCTGGTCTCCTACCCCAGGCCAGAGATGCAGCGATACAGGAGAGGGACCCGGTACCTGCCCCTTCCAGCTTACGGTCGGTAAAGCAGTTGAGTCTCGGGTTCAGGGTCTCAGCCCTCCTAACCTTGCTCCAAACTACTCATATCCAAACTGCGTTTTATTTTTATCATTATTCTGGGCACAAAGAGCCTAAACCCAGGACTTAGACCTTTTCCCAGTATTTTCTCTTCTCTTTTTTTAAAGTGAAATTCGTGTAACAAGTTAACCATTTTAAAGTGATAATTCCATGGTGCTGAGCACATTCACCGCGTTGTGCAACCACAGCCGACCTCTGTCTAGTTCTAGAACATTTCTATCAGCCCAGGAGGAAGCCTCGGACTCCGGCAGCAGTTACGCCCGTTTCCCCTCCCCCGGGACCTGCTCACACTGACCTGCTTTCCACCTCTGGACTTGCCTGTCCTGGGCAGTTCACAGACACAGAATCATGCGCTGGTTGCCTTCACACCTGACTTCTTTGGCTTGGCACAATGTCGTTAAGGTCCATTAACGTCACAGCACGGACCCGCACTTCATTTCTTAAGGCTGAACAATACCCCACTGTGTGGTGGCGCACATGGCGTTTACCACGCCTCTGTTGACAGACATTTGGGCTGTTTCCTCCTTTCGGCTGTTGTGAATAACGCTGCTGTGAACATGTTCGTGCACGTATCTGTTTTCAGTTCCTTCAGTATATGTCTAGGAGTGGAATTCCTGGGTCGTATGGTAATTCTCTAACTTTTTCAGGAACCAACAAATGGTATTTTTTTAAGCACTTGATAAATGTTGGTTTCTTTCTTCCTCCTTGGACCGTTTGCCTCCCAGATATCAGCCTGAAGGTCTCCATTGCCTACAAAGTCCTGGAAGTTGTCCTCAAAGGCCGCCAGGTGCTCACAATGCTATTCATCCCAAGGGACCCCACCCATTACCTACCTACTCCCTCTGGGAGAGCCCAGACATCCCAGGCGGCCAAGAAGGTGGTGAGGACCCATGATCCGGCCTCCTGCAGCATCAGCGTCACAGTCAGGTCCAGGCCAGACCTGCTCACCTACTCCTGCCAGGCGGCCTCTGTCTTGGGCATCCAGGAGGCTGCGGATGTCCTGGGAGCCGTGGGCTGGTGAGAGCCTGGGGGTGCAGGCTGGGGAGCCGGTGGGATGCAGGTGGACAGGGTGCTCCTGGGGGTGGGATAGAGAGGACCAGGGCGTGAGGGTGGGGACAGGATAGGCTGCTGCCTCCAGGGACTGAGGGCAGAAGTGACCCTGGGCCCCTGGGGCCCTGATTTGCCATCTCAGGTGACAAGCTGACAAACTAGACAAGCTGATAAACTAGGCGCTTTTTGTGCTTTATCTCATTTGATCTTCACAGCAGGCCCAAGGGTGGGGTTCTAGGTTCCGCTCTGGTCTATAGATGTGGAAGCTAAAGCTCTGGGAGGTTAAGAAAGTTGCCCCAGGCCACATGGTTGGCCAGGGGCAAAGGCTGTTCTCAAACACCACTCTGTCCAGCTCCAAACCTGCCTTCTCCCCACTGCCATCCTGATCTTGGCTCAGGGCTGGAGGGAGCCACCGGTGTGGGACCCAGGAAGTGTTGCCCGACCTATGGTGGGACTAAGGCCCCCCATCCACTCTTTGCCCCGCACACTAAGAACACAGTTGGGGATCTTCCTCCCAACAGGTCCAGGGCTCAAATCCCTACACCAACTGGCTGTCACTCAACCCCTGGACCTCAACTGCTTCATCCGCAAAACAAAGATAAAGGGACCTGCCCCCTGGGATATGGAAAGGATTAAATGAAAGCTTTTAGGAGGTGGCAAGTATGAAACCAAGGGTGGTGATTGTTCCTAATCTATAAGAATGTTCAGAGCATCAGGCTGAAGGCCTGGGGATCTTTGAATCTAGAATCTTCTAAGTGACAGTTCTTGACCTGAAGGAACTTGCCTTGCAGTAAAAGCGACCAGACTGAAAGAATGTAATTAGGGTTGCCAGGTAAATTTTGCATAGGACATACTTATACTAAAAAATAATTCATTGTTTTTCTGAAATTCAAATGTAACTATATTTTTATTTGCTAAGTCTGGCAACCTGAAATATACTATACAAGAATAAAAACGAATGTGAAATTGTGTGGCACACACTTCAGGGAGGGCGCCCCGCCCCGCGTGGTCCGGGCACAGGTGAGTGGTCCAACAGGGGCCCTGGCTGGGCAGTGGCTTGCAGGGCCATACTGCTTATGCACGACTCGGAGATGTTTATCAAGGGCCGATGGGGTGCCATGTGCTGACTGAGGCTCGCACATTTCTGGCTTTTTCTGCTCCCAGTGCCCTGCTATGGAGTCAGCTGGCTTCTTGGTGGGCCACTCTCCCAAGTTCCTTTCACAGTCTGAGGAGGGATGCGGGGATGATGCCTCACAAGGATACCCTGGTCATCGCTTCACTGATGCGTAAAGTGACAGGGCCTTCGTGTTGCCTGAGCCCAGGCACCGCAGGCCTCTGCATGCTCCACCTCTCTGGCCTTTGGTGGTGGCCATCTCTGCCTCCTTGGCACTCTCCTTGCCTCACCTCTGGGTCCCTTCCTTCCAAGTCTGTCCTTTCCAGAGGCCAGGTGATGGGCACCATGTTACCTCTGAGCCCGAGGTTTTCCTCCTATAAAATGGGGTATGGAGACCTGGCTCCCACTCACCATGTGACCAGGGACCAACGCTTGCCCTCTCAGTGATTCAGCACCCCCTTCCTTTAGTGGGGTGAGTAAGCCCCATGCCTATCCTCCTGCCGGGGCACTGATGTGCTGGAACCATAAAATGCCCGGGGGCCTTGGGAGAGGTGAGCTTGTCTGGCTGAGTCTGGAGTCTCAACCCCTTTGTCATCAAGGTTGTGACCAGAAGATGCAGGCTTGGCAGAGTCCCCCCAGGAGCACCCCAGGCCTTGCCTGGCCACCCTACAGGAGGACCCACTATTCAAGTGACAAAAAGCCTATGGGATGCAGGGGATGGGAAGATGCAGGTCAGAGGACACAGAGCAGCAGACATGTAGGATGAACAAGTCTAGAGAGCGGGTGCACGACATGAGGCCATTACACGCGGGTAATAACGCTGTGCTGTACACGTCTGGAATTCGTGCTAAATGAGTATATTTTAGCTTCTCTTGCCACAGAAACAAAAAAAAGGCTAACTATGTGAGATGATGGATATGTTAATTTGCTTCACTATGGTAACCTTTTCACTGTCTATACGTATTCCATAACATCTTGTAAACCTCACACATACATAATAAAATTTATTAAAAACAGACAGAAAACCTGGCAGTGGGGAGTCTTGGAGGCCTGGTGGTCTTTGGCAAGCACACTTGGTGTTGGTGTGAGGATTTTAGGTACACAGAAAGGAGGCTCTGTGTAGGCCCCTGTTCTCACCTCTCGGCCGCTTGTCACCGGCTATCCAGGTGTAGGGAGGGGGAGGGGGCCACACTGTGAAGAGGCCCACCCCTCCCCCATGCCTGCTCCCCCTCTTCCCTGGAAGGGCACCCCATCCCCCGCTGGCCCAGTCCTCTGGCTCAGCTCACGCTGTCCTCACCCGCCAGCCCCACCTGGCGCACCTGCCCTCATTAATCCTGACCTGCAACT
The DNA here is from genome assembly GCA_004363605.1 of Indri indri. NCBI lineage: Eukaryota > Metazoa > Chordata > Mammalia > Primates > Indriidae > Indri > Indri indri. The sequence continues at coordinate 19,061 of RJWJ010013443.1, read as the reverse complement.
AGCCAAGGGTGTCTGGAACTCCTCCCTGCCAGGTCAGCCTGCGCCCCCGGAGAACGCACCCGCCGGCGCACACACCGAGCCCAGCCCCAGCTTCCCTGTTCCAGACGCTCTGTACCTGTTTTGGGGGGTGGGGGGAGGCTGTTAGAACAGGATAAACCCCGCCCCCGGCCCGTGGCCCCGGGAGCTTGGTTTCTGTTTGCACACCATCTTGGAGCCTGGAACCGTGAAGCCGCCCAGCCCTTCACAGCCTGGGGCCAGCCCCGCAGGAGTGCCCCAGGCTGACCCCAGGGAGCAGGGAAGAGTGACCGGCAGGCAGGGAGGGGCCCAGGCTGTGGTTCTAAGGGCCCTGGGGTTCTAAGTGGGATGGGAGCCTGGGTCCCGGGCTGGAGGAATCCGGAACTGGGGTCTGGCGGGCTTCCTGGAGGAGGAGACGTAAGAGCAGGGACCAGACAGCGAGGGGGGACTCCCTGCCCCTTTCTGGCCGTGCTGCGGGCCAGTGCAGCAGGAGGGCGCGCTCCCGGACAGGGGGCGGGGTGGAGCCGAGCATGGCTGGAGACGCAGGCGGCCCGCTGTGCGAGGGCCTCGCTGTGCGCGCGGCCCCGGCTGTGCTCTGGGTCCTCGGCGGCCGCTGGCCACGCCCCCGTGGGCGGGGCGCGGGGCGGGGCGCGGGGCGGGGCGGGGCGCGAGGCCGCCCGGCCGGTTCCTCTGCGTTCCGCGGCGGCGGCGGCGGCGGCGGCGACATGGAGAGCGGGGCCTACGGCGCGGCCAAGGCGGGCGGTTCCTTCGACCTGCGGCGCTTCCTGGCGCTGCCGCAGGTGGTGGCGCGCGCCGTGTGCATGGTGAGCCCCGGGGGAGGACTGGACGCCGCGGGGACACCTTCCGCGCCAGTCCCGACTGGGGCCGCGAGTCTGCGGGCCCGCGGGCGCGACAGGTGGCGACGGCCGCGCGTCCCGGCCGCCTTCCCTCCCTCTACGTCCTGGGTTGCGCTGTCCTCTCCCGTCCGCCCCCCCCCAACCCGGCCCCTGCCGCCTACCCCACTCTCCGGTCCCTGCCGCGGGTCCCGTCGCCTACCCAACTCCCCGGTCCCGGCCCCGCCGCCCTGGCGCGGGGTGTGGGGAGGCGCTGCGGGGATCAGGCCCTCGCCCCGCTGGCAGCGGAGTGGGAGGAGCCTGGGGGCAGCTCCTGGACAGGTGGCCCGCACGCCACGACTCCCAGCTTGGGGAATTCACCAGGAAGGGGCTTTCCGAAGCCACGTGGGGTGCGGGGTGTGGGGCGGCCTCGCGCCCTGAAACGTCTCCTTCCTATTAAGGAGCAAGCCAGGGGTCTGCTTCCCCACCCAAGATTGAGTGTCCCCAAGGCGTACCCCCTCCACATAAGCGGGGCAATCCCTTCAACGCTAGGTTGGGGTCCACGTTCTTGGACAACCAGCGCTGGAAGCTGGACAAGGTGTCAGAAGGGAACAGGCAGAGGGTGTGCCTGCTGTGCCCGGACCATGTCTGAGACCCGAGCCTCTGAGGTGCCCCCATGGTACCCACACTCCTTCCCAGCCTGACTGTGGGGTCTGACAGCCTCTGTCCTGGGCTGTGCCCAAGGAACAGATGCCCAGTGGGTCGGGACAGCAGTGCCAGGAGTCTTGGATGGGCATCCTGCTCCCAGCATCCCGGAGTTCCGGTTTCAGTTCCAGCTGGGGGTGGGGCTTGTGACTGCCCGCTCCAGAGCCCTGTGGAGTGCCCTGTGCGAGAGGGGCAGGGGTCCCTCCTGCATGTGCTGAGGCGGGGTAGGCCTTGAAGTTTCGAGAGGTGGCATGGGGCTGTTTCTAAGGGGTGGACTCCCCCACCCCTACCCCGGGTCCTCCAGGGGTCTGAGTTCACAGCTGTGTCCATAGGCCTGTTGGTCACTCACCATGTGACCTGGGGCCAGGCAGGACCCACTGGGGGGCTGAGACAGACTGGGGCTCTCATGGAGGGACTGGGATGCCAAAGAGGCCGGAAGACCTTGTATGAAGAAAGCTGGCCAAAGTGGGGAGTCCAGCCTGGACTGGGGGTGGGGAGAGTTGGAGGGTACAGAGGCTGGGAGGGGTCTCCAGGACCAGGAGGTAGGATCCCCAGGGGCACGAGCATGGCTTTCCTGAGGTGCTCCCCAGGGTGTTCAGGCAGAGGTTGGGCACTATAGAGGTGACTTGGGCAGCAGATGATGGGATGGGGGGGGTGGGTGAGACCCCAAACTTGGGTGTCTGTGACTTTGTGGCCCCTCTTGTTTAAAATTGGTTCAATAGGCCAGGTGTGATGGCTCACGCCTGTAATTGTAGCACTCTGGAGGCCGAGGAGGGAGGATCACTTGAGGTCAGGAGTTTGAGACCAGCCTGAGCAAGAGAGAGACGCCATCTCTACTAAAAGTAGAAAAAATTAGCTGAGTGTGGTGGCGCACACTTGTAGTCACAGCTACTCGGGAGGCTGAGGCAGGAGGATCGCTTGAGCCCAGGAGTTTGAGGTTGCTGTGAGCTAGGCTGATGCCACGGCACTCTAGCCCAGGCAACAGAGCAAGACTGTTTAAAAAAAAAAAAAAAAACTGGTTCAATGAAGGTGTCAAAAACCCCAAAAAACAAACTCCCCAAACTGGTTCAAAGTGGGGGTGGGTGATTGCCCTTCCTCCCCTCAGGTTCCCAAACAAGGTGATCCCTGCAGGAGGCAGCTGGAGGGAGGGCAGTCCGCTAAGGTCCCATCCACCCCCCTTGCGATGGGAGCGTGATCTGGTAGCGCACCAGAAAGCAATTTGCTCATCAGCTCAGTCTGCCAGTTCAGAGGGGCTAAGATGCCAGCCTCTGAAAGGGGACAGCAGTAGTGGAGGCGAGTGTCCCCTGTCTCCGAATCCCGGGAGGTGTCCCTGCTGTGTGCCCCATGGGGGTCTGTCCAGTGGCCATGCAGCCCTACTGGACCCTCCTCTCCTGCAGGTCTTCGCATTGATCGTGTTCTCGTGCATCTTTGGCGAGGGCTACAGCAATACCCCCCAGTCGAAACAGATGTACTGCGTGTTCAACCACAATGAGGACGCCTGCCGCTACAGCAGTGCCATTGGAGTGCTGGCCTTCCTGGCCTCGGCCTTCTTCTTGGTGGTTGACGTGTATTTCCCCCAGATGAGCAATGTCACTGACCGCAAGTACCTGGTCATTGGCGACCTGCTCTTCTCAGGTATCCGCCTGTGGCACCTGTGTTTGAGCTTGGGAGGTGAATAGGAGTGGGAGGTATTAGCTCTGGGCTTCTGAGATCGATGGGCCCCTTGGGAGAAACTGGGAGCAGCTCGGGGTCCCCAGCCCCACTTGAGTGGACAGGCTTTGCCTATGTCCCTTTTATTCCCTGGGCTGGCACGTAAGGATTTCTGAGCGTCTGCTGAAAGCCACTGGTGTTGAGGCATGAGTTCGGGGCTTGGGAGCCAGGCCTGCGGGGGTGGAGTCCCTGCTGAGCCCCCACCTGGTCCTCCCTCCTGCTTCTGCGGAGCACACATCCCCAGGGCCCTGGGAAGCCCCTGCTCCTCCGTGGAGCTAAGCCCTGCATGTCTTTTCCCCAGCTCTCTGGACCTTCCTGTGGTTTGTTGGTTTCTGCTTCCTTACCAACCAGTGGATAGCCACCAAGAAGGAAGACGTGCTGGTGGGCGCCGACTCTGCCCGGGCAGCCATCGCCTTCAGCTTCTTCTCCATATTCTCCTGGGTAGGTGGGCCTGGGGCGGGCAGGTTTGTGGAGTCCCGAGGTCCTCTTCCCCCTGCACCCCTCTTCTCTCCCTAACTCAGGCCTTGGGGCTCCCTGCAGGGAGTGCTGGCCTCCCTGGCCTACCAGCGCTACAAGGCCGGTGTGGACGACTTCACCCAGAACTACGTGGACCCCACTCCGGACCCTAGCACAGCCTATGCCTCCTACCCGGGGGCACCCGTGGACAACTACCAGCAGCCGCCCTTCACCCAGAGCGCTGAGACCACCGAGGGCTACCAGCCGCCCCCTGTGTACTGAGGAGCAGCGGGTGGGAAGGGGACAGGGAGCACTGGGCCTTCCCTGCGCCCTGGACTTTCCCCACGTGGCCTGCCCCCGGGAGCTGCCAGCCCCTCCCCGGTGCCTGCTGCAGCTGGCACGCAGCTAAAGAGCCCCCAAGTGCTGTGCCCAGAGGGCTTCCCAGGCACCCACTCACTCACTCAAGGGCATTTTTTAGAAGAGGGTTTTACTAGATGGGTTTCCTCTTTGCTTTAAATGACCCCAGCCCTGCTTGGAGCAGCTAGAAGTGGGAAGGTGCCCCCTGTGCTATTTCAACAAGTGCCTTAGCTTCTCCCCCAGTGTGAAGAAGCAGAGCCCAGGTCAAGGCTGCAGCAGCCGCAGTCACGGGGGTTCTCTGCCAAAGACAGAGGTTGGGGACCTCGCACCTGTCTCCTGCTGCTGGTGCTGGGCTCTGGCTCCCAGCCTCCTCCTCACTCAGGTTTGTTTCCCACACCCCGCTGCCCCTGCCTGGCCTCGGCTGGGCCTCGTGCTCACTGCTGTTTGGTCTGGGGTCACTACCCTATGCCAGTGCCCGGCGCTGCCTTCAGTGGCATGGGGGCAGGGCTGGTGCCCTTCTCGCTCCCACCCCCTGGCGGCAGGGAGGGGCTTTGCCTGACAACACCCAGCTTTATGTAAATATCCTGCCATTGCTTGTTACCGTGGGGAGGGGCAGGGGCTGTGCCGAACGTATTTTAAAGCCTTGGAGAAGATGCGCTGCCCTCCCTTGATGGATTCTGCTAGACGGTCGGAGATGGAATAAATGTTTTTTCTCCATTGTCATTGGCTGGGCCTTAGCCTTGGGATGGGAGGAAGAGATTCCGCTCTGGGAACACCCCAGAGGGGTGTTGAGGGCCAGCTTTATGGAACTTGTGTTTTGAACAAAGCAGTGGCAGCCCCTCCCCAGTCTGGGGTCTCATTCCTACAGGCCTTTCATCAGCATCTTAAAATAGCAACTGTGCTCAGCTTGTAAACAAGATGATTTTTCTGGATGGCCTCGCCAGAGTCCTGTTCCCTCCCCACAGTTGGGGGAGGGCACCAGAGAGTTGCCCCTCTCACAGCAGAGTGAGGGGTGCCGTGGGGGTGCCAGCTTTCCACCTTCCTCGAGGGCCCTTCCCAGGCGGTGGTGTTGAGAGCGCTTGGCTGTTCAGCCCACCCCTGAGCACGCCAGCCCGTCTCTGGCAGGAGAGGCCGGGGCCCCTCAAGCAACTCTAGCTTCCCCTTTTGAGCAATGGCAGAGGGCGCTGTCAACAGCAGGCCCTCATAGTTTCAAAATCCTGAGTGCGAAGAATAGGACCCAATTCTGGGAATTACAGGCCTTACTGCTGTAAGAAACCCCACAGCTGTGGCCTGGGGCAGATCGCCAGCAAATGGGGGTGTCGCCAAGGAGAGCCGCGGGGAGGCCATCTGGGAACACGTGGGCAGGCACCTGGTCTGAGCACCCACCCCCCATGGATTCCTGCCTCCGAGCTGCCAACAGCCCACTTGCCGAGGCACAGCTGAGCTGCATCTTCTTGGCTCCTCAACTATCAAGTGTCTGTTTCACAAACAAAACCTGACCGCGCAGCCCCAGCTGGCAGCGGGACAGCAGCCTCCTCGTTCCAGCCTTGCCCCAGACAGGAAGGTAGGTGAGCGTTCCTCCTAGGACGCACTCCATGATCATTTCTCAGTTACAAGGGGGGTGGTGGTTAAGAGATCACTAGTACTACAGAAAGATCTGGAAAATAATCCCCACCCAAATCACATCAGAGCCGTCTAAAATGAGACCCCAGGAAACCCTAGTTAAATGCGTTTTCACCAACTAGTGAATTTTAATATTACTTACTAATTCCATACACTACAGCAGAAGCAGGGGCCCTGCCCCCGGCAGGGTCAGTGCCACCAACGTGAAAGCTGCTGCAGTTCCGGAGAAAGCCACCAGCAGAGTGCAGGAAGCGCTTTCAGCCCAAAGGGAGCAGAAGGGCATGAGTCGGGGCCATCCCCGGAGGGCGGGAGCCCAACCGGGCAGAGGGCTGAGGCTCAGAGAGCTGGTGCCCAGACTTCCCGGGGAGAACAGAAACTCAACAGTGAAGGCCACAAAGGGGGAAGAAGCCAGCAGCGCTGATGTCACAACAGCATGTGGCTCGCTCCGCACCCCAGAGGAGGAGGGGTGGGTCTGCAGCAGCTAGACCCCGGGCCGGCCGCAGGCCAGCTCCAGCCTGGGGTGGATCATCCCAGCAGCCGGGAAGGGAACCGAGACAGGGCCGGTGGGCAGGCAAGGAGGGACATGTGACGTGCGGGGCAGCCTCAGAAAGTCCCCCAGGCACGGTAGCCCTCCCTGACTTCCTCCCCAACAGGCCACGCAGCAGGCTGGGCGCAGGCGTCCGCTAGGCGGCAGCAGGAGCAGGTGGCCCGTCTCAGGCCGCCTCAGTTGACAGGGCTGCACTGCAGGATCTGCTGAGGGGCAAAGAGCTTCCTGGTGGCCGCCGCGGCCGCCTCCCCTGGCCTTCCCAGCACTGGGCAGTTCTCTTTGTTGTCCAGCCCAGCAGGCTGGCCCGAGGCCTTGAAATAGCAGAGGCGACACACAGAGTGGTACTTGTCTGCTCCACCGATCACCTCGACCTGGCCACAGGGACACAGAAAGGACGTGAGGGCCTGGACCTGGAAGGAGGCAGAGCTGTGCCCCTGCCTGCCCCGCAGGGGAGAGGCAGGTGGAGCTACCTCCTTCTCCGTGCCCAGCCTCTTGGTGTAGGCGGCTTCCCGGAAGCACTCCATGCACACCGCGGTCAGCTTCACCACGCTCTCGGCCAGGGGCACCAGGTTCAGGATGGCCCCGAAAGCCTGCACTCCCGTGGAAAGACAGCCCGTGCGCTCAGTCACCTCGTGGGTGGGCTTCTCTTTTAAACCCTCCTATTCATACGCACTGAAGCCAGGAAAGCTTGCCTTGACTTTGGTCCCCAAAAGAGCACCAAGTCCTGCTCTGTCCCTTTGCCAGCTCAAAGCACCTGCCACAGCAGATGGCATCTGGTCTGGACAGACTCACTCCTGGGCAGACCAGGGAGTCCCTGGGCTTGGGCAAGGCCTGGTCTGAGCTTGGCTGTGCCCCTTAGTGGCGAGCCCAGGTCACCCAGGGAGTGCCACGTTGAGACGGGGAAGAGCGTGCTGGGCTGGTGTCTTTGTGCACAGCCCTGCACCCGCCGAGAAGCCCCTTCTTCCAATCCCACCCAAGACCTGGATGAGACCCCTTACCTTCCTCTGGAAGGTCCCGTCCAGTGCGGCCACGATCACGATCTTCCCAGCGTTGGCCATGGTCTCACTGAAGTCCACGATGTCGGGGAACTGGGGAGAGCGGGTGGAGGAAGAGCGTGAGCGTCTACCTGGGCAGCTCGCTGAGCCTCAGAGAAGATGCTGCCGGATCCGACAACTCCAGCCACTCAGATTAGCCTGGAGCGACTCTAATGCTCCCATGTCTGCTAGAAGAAAGATAAACTAAGAGAAAAATGAGTGGAAGCCATAAACAGGCAATTTGCAGAGGGAGAAATTAAGTAGCTGATAAAATGTGGGAAAAGGTGTTGGCCTTGCTGGTCTCACCACTGCCCTGTGGCCCCTACCATCCGTCCATTCTCGGCCTCCGCCGTCAGATTGGGCCACCCTTGACATCCCGTGTCTCCCCCAGGGTTAAGCCCAAGCCTTTCCCAGGCACCTGGCCCTGGCCACCTCTCCACCTCACTGGCTCCCACAGGCACATCCCTGCCCCGGGCCCCGCTTGCAGCACCCAGATTCCTGCCGGCTCCAGGCCCATAGAGCATCCCCCCACCTTAACTCTGTGCCCCTCACGCTGCCTTTTCCTCTAATTTACAGCAGTTGTCACCACCTGACATATTACATACTTTCTCCCCTAGCTGGAGTGTAAGCTCAAGCGCACGGGCTCTGGTTCTTATCCCCAGTACCTAGAATGTTGCTGCCGTAGGGTGCAAGCTTAAAAAACTGACTGAATGAAAGAGATCGGCCCCCTGGCCTACCATTCCACTCAGCAGGCGCGTCCCCGTGCATCGGGCAGTTGCATCGGGCAGTAGCATAAGACGTCAGTGTGTCTAAACGCCACAGACGAGGAAGCTTAAACAAGACATGGTGTATGCGTGGGGATGGGTACATGTGGACATGGAAAAAGGGCCACAGCGTGTGATAGGAGCCTGAACTATTAAAAAAATATACATATAAAGCAAACACGTTATGGGGTTTTTGTTTGTTTTTCTGGATGGGGAGAAAGGGCAGAGCAGCCCTGGCAGCCAGCAGCTGGCCCGGCACTCCGGGTGGGCCCTGGCTTGGCGGGACGTCATCGGTGTCACAGAGGACCAGCATCAGGCAAGGCCAGTCTGTGACCAGGAGTCAAGACAAAAACGAGACTCCTCCATAATCACGTCTGAGCACAGACAAAAATGCAGCATTGTCCGAGCCAGAAAGCAGCAAACACTCACTCTCCTGACCGAGGAACGTGCGTCAGCCTGGTTCTCACCTGCCCTCCCCTCGGAGAAGGCTGAAGGTACCGAATCACCTTCCCCAGGGTGCCTGCCCAAGAGCACGGTCAGTCTCGCACACCCTCCGCAGAATGACCACAGCAGCCAAATCCCAGAAGCCCTATCTCACCCTCCCCACGGTGCCCCAAGGAGCACGTGAATAAACCCAAGCAGGTGAACAAGGAATAAACCCAAGTGAGGGAGGTTCCTGGTGGTCTCTAGAAAACTTTGACTGTGGTAAATTGTGGACTTTTTTTTCTTATGTATATTCCTAACTTCTGTTACTGGTTGAACATCCCTAATCCCAAATGCTCCAAAATCTGAAATTTTCTGAACACTACTGACACGAAGTGGAGAATTCCACACCTGACCTCATGTGACAGGTCAGTCAACACTTTGGTCCATGCACAAAATTATTAAATGTTGTATAAAACCACCTTCAGACCGTGTGTATGGGGTGTATATAAAACATAAATGAATTCTGTGTTTAGACTTGGGTCTCATCCCTAAGATATCTCATTATATACACGCAAATATTCCAAGATCTGAAAAAATCTGAAATCCTAAACATTTCAGGTCCCAAGCATTTTGGGTAAGGGATACTCAACCTGTATTACTTGTGTAGTAAAACAGAAATAAAACACAAAACTGTTTTTAAAAAAATCGTAGCTTCCACTATTGCCAAGCAACCCTGCTGTGCAGCTGGTTTAAGAACATGTACGTGGGGCAGACCCAGGGGCCAGGGCACCCACCCACCACCAGCACCTTAAGCAGAGCGCCCTCAGCCTGTGGACGTGGGATCTCCAGATGAATCGCTTCCGGATGCCAACAACTCCTACAAAGCAGCTGCATGCTGCTGTGCCTTGCCCAGAGGCACGAGTAAGCACTGAAGCTCCAACCCCGGCCTTCCTCAGGAGGGCGCGGTGGCTGCTCTGCTACAAGCCTTTCCTTCCCTGCGGACCCAGAACACAGGCAAAGCTTGGCTTCGTTCACTGTCCATTCAGAGGGTAAAGCGGGCTGGGGCAGTCCTTTTGCTGGGCCCCGTGTCAGGAGCTCGCCTCCTTGATCCAGAACTTCTTGCAACAGGAAGATTCTGATCTTGTCGAGAATAAGGGCCCGAAGAGGCGAGGGCGGAATGGGAGAATGGTGATGTTTGCATAGTGGGTATAATAAACACCCGCTGAATGAACTCAATTTATATTTGCTTGCAAGGGAGGGAGTAGACAAATAAATCCCTCCTCCAGGTTACAATGGGGAGCAGGACTTGGTTCACTTGTTCCTGGGCATTTGGACATAAACCAACGCGAAGTAAGAAGAGAAAGGTCCCTACCTAGGGTGTCTGGGTCGGCCTCTGCAAACGAGGTTTACGTAAAGCCAGGAGAGCAGAGCCGTGGGGCAACTCACAGCAGCAGGTCTGAACGAAGCGCCTCCCCAGTCGAAGCCTCTTCGCTCCGAGAGGGCCATGCCCCAAAAGGTGATGCAATAGCCCCAGATCCATTCGGAGACCACAGTTTGGAGGAGAAAGGGAAGAGCTGTAACCTCATTCCCAACCTGGGCTCACCTGGGAACGGCAAGCCTAGCAGTCCCTCCACGTGTGCAGACCCAGGGGTGCTCAGGAGCACAGCTGAGGATCCGAAATGGAACGGGCACACCCACGGAGGGGAGCAGGTGTCAGCTGCTGGCTGGCCTGGAGCCCATCTCCATGGGGGAGACACCCCACACGGTGCAGGGGCCCCATCAGCCTCCCGTGGGAATGGAGTTTGGGGCCGTGATTCTTCGAGGATGTTGGGCAAGAACAGGGCCAGAAAGGTAGGACTGGCCTTGGGGGACAGGACCTATTCCGTCCCTGTAGGATATTACAGTCGGAGCCGCCTGATTCTGTACTGGGAGGCAGGGCAGGCAGAGATTCCTAACCACTCACCAAACAAATTTCTTCTCCCTCCAGGGTGTAGAGCTAGACTAAATGTACAGCTGGGCGGCCATGTGCCCAAGTTCCAGTCTTCCGGTCAGCAGAGGTGATGTGTACAATTTCCAGCCTAGCCCAGGACAACCTCACACCCAGGGGATCCATCACGTCTGTCCCCTCCTGCCATCTGGATGCAGCCACCCAGGGCAATCACCGATGTCATGTGCTGACGGTGGGAGCCTCTGGGGCCGGCCTGCCTATCAACTGATGTGGAACCACGCAGGAGTAGGTGAGCGAGGAATAAATCCCCATTGTGTTGTCTACTTGTATCAAATCACCACACTGTATACCTGAACATATTCACTCTTTATTTGACAATTAAATATTTCTAAAACAATTTCTATCATGTTAGAACAGGCCAGTTTGGGGTGCATTTGTTATGGCAGCTCTTCTTGCCCTCCCCAGTGTACTAGGGGCAACCCTAAAACTGCCTGAGGGGTTAAGTGAGCTAAGCCCCTTCAAGAATGGGTTTTAGTTTCATTCACTCACGATAAACTGGCAAAAACAAAAAACTCCAAAGCATGGGAGAGAAATTAAGACCACAAAAGACAACCAACAAACTCAACCAGAGAATGTGCTCATACAGAAATAGAAAGAGTTAGCTGGAAAAGACTGAAACAAGATTTCTGGAAAACTACTGGAAGAAATAGCGTAAGTTAAAAAAATAAATAAATTGTTAAACAAAAATGAGTATTCTGAATTAGAGTAGAAGATATAAAAATAGAGTTATTGAACACACTTGGAAAACAGTACCCAGAGGGATGAGAAGAGACATTTGAAGTGATAATGGCTTAATTTCCTTCCCAGAAATGAAAAGACCTACCAAATACAAAACAGTATAAATAAGAGCAAAATCTCCCCTGGACACATTGTTCTGAGACTAGACCGATTACCTGCCCAGGGAGTAACCATTGGACTGATAGCAGCCTTCCCCTTACTTTTCAAAGCAACCAGCTCAACCTAACATCTGCTACCAGCTCAAACTGGAAGACAAAATGAAGACATTTTCATGCAAAGATTGGCAGAGCTTCCAAATAAACCCATATGGAACAAGCAAAACCAACAATGAACCAAACAAAACACCCCTATGCACCAGTATTGAGAAATCTATGTTTTTCCACTGTAAATATTTTTTTCTAAAAAAGGTAAAATATATCCTATATGACAATAACATGGAAAGCAGCAAGGGGAATTCAAAGAGTGTTCAGACACTGGTTGAAGCAACTTAACCTTGTTACTTTTACTAAAAGATCTGAAATAGAACTGATAACTTCCGAACCAGCAGGGGGAAGGCGGGCACAGAGAGGGAGCTCATAGGAAGAACAAGGCCAGGCGAGGCCAACTTACAAACTGCCCTTCATCGATGCCTATGACCGCCACGCCCAGGGCCTCCTGGGCCATGTCCCGGAGCAGGCAGGCTGGCTGCGCCTCCATGGTGTTCCTGGGAGGAAGAAGCCAGAGCGTGAGCAAGGCAGACCGGGAGACCAGACACTAGCATGGGGGGCCGGGAACAGCTATTGGCCTTGCGGAGCTTTGAGAAGCTAGCGCCTATGGAAAGGGAGCGGGGAGGACAAAGGCCCTTGTTCAGAAAACCAGCTATTTAATACAAGCTATTGCACTTGATGCTTCAGACTAGAAATTAGCAATGTCCAATATAAAGCTCAACAGAGACTCAAAAACTCTCCTATGCTTCTGTCCAGACAAGGCCGACACAGAGGCAGAAAAGGCAGACTTCCTCATCAGGCACAGCGCCCAGAGCCCGTGATACCGTTAGGAGCCAGCAAAGTGGTTTCATTTCTTCTAAAATTCAGAAGAATAAGTAAATACAACTTGATCTGCATTATATTTGTCTTTATATCAATGCTGTCATAAAATATAATTTAAAAAAAATTTTTTTAATGGAGGAAGGGGTCCATGCAGGCAGTGTCCAGAATCAAAGAAAGCCCCACCCAACCCAGCCACTCGGGAGGCTGAGGCAGGAGGATGGCTTGAGCCCAGGAGTCTGAGGTTGCAGTGAGCTGTGATGATGCCACTGCACTCTAATGACAGAGACTCAGAGGGGGCTGGCCCTGGGCAGTCCATTAACACCTGACTCCTGACAGACCATGAGAGCCCTGCCCCAGCAGAGATAAGCCTGGAGCCCCAACCACGGAACAATGACCTAGAAGAATTCCTGTTTGGCCTGTTTGGCTCCCCCATTAAAGGATTTTCCCACAATCATACAGCTACTAACTGGCAAAACCAGGATGCAGTTAGTGTGATTTCAGGATGGGAGTGTGGATCTGCTGTCATGCAGCCCCCTGGCCTGCAGGGAGAATCCTACCCAACAGAGTTTGAAAGTGAGAGGTGGTAAAAATGTTCCAGTGCCATTAAATGACACTTTGAACCCCACCCTATCCCCACAGCCAGGGCCTTTTTTTTTTTAAGACTCGAGGGTCTCACTATGTTGCCCAGGTTGGTCTCAAATTCCTGGTCTCAGCCAATGCCCCTGCCTCAGCCTCCCGAGTAGCTGGGATTATGGTCACACGCCCAGGGCCTTTTCTGAAGAGGAATGCTGTGCTGTGTCCTCTGCCTTTCTAAATAGCTCCTGTGTTTTCCTACAGTGTTGTTTTCTTTTGTTTCCATTTTTGCCTGCTCCTATGAACCAGCCTTCAGAGGAACAGGCAGTTTCCTGAGAGCTCAGCAGTTTGTGGCTGTCTTTACAAAAAATAAAATACTTTACAACTACCACTTAGTTATTATCTTGCTATAATCCTACTTCAAGATCTGGGAAGAGAATGAAACAATATTTCATGTGTTTTAAGTCCCCCTCTGCCCTCCCCAGATGGAGAAAGCCAGAGAAAGGGCGGGCAACAAGCCAGCTGTGGCTTCCGCAAGGCCAGCGTCTCTGGCGCTGTGCCCATGCCGCCAGCCCGCCAGCCTCTGCAGCCTGTGTTGGAGATGAGCCGTGACACATGGGCAGAACTCAGATCTAATCCTAAATTTGAGGTTGCAGTGAGCTATGATGACGCCTCTTCACTCTAGCCAGGGCGACAGAGCGAGACTCTGTCTCAAAAAAAAAAAAAAAATCAATGTGCACACTAAACAAAACCACTTTGCAGCCTCTGTATAGGGATAAACTCTAGAGCAGAGTTTCTCACCCCTGGCAGGCACTACTGACATCTGGGGCTGGATTGTTCTTTGTTGGGGGGCCTGTCCTGTGCACTGCAAGATGGTTAGCAGCATCACCCTTGAGCTCTACCCATTAAAGGCCAGTAGCGTCCCCTCCCCCTCCAGTTGTGACAACTAGAAATGTCTCCAGATATTGTCAGATAGACTCTGGGTGGCAAAATTGCCCCTGGTTGAGAACCACTGGGCTAGAGCCCTGTGAACGGCGGTGGGGTCCTCAGCTGCCTTGCCAGGCACACTGGAAACTTTGCTGATTTGAACTGTTCAATGCCAGGCCTCAGCACCATCTGCCACCCCACTAAAGAGAGCTCTGACCGTGTGTCCTGTGCCTGGAGAGGACCAAAGGGGCAGGGACTGACCTGTCATGTGTGCAGAAGCTGTTGCTGTAGCGAGTGTCTTTGGCATATTTGATGACCAGGCACTTGTACTGGGCAATCTGGAAGCGACGGACCCGTCTCATCAGCTCTGAGCTGCAAGAGTAGAGGGTCTGGTGAGGCCCACGGCAGGATCGAGGGCGAGGAAGACCCCAGGGCACAAGCTGGGCTCCCTGGCGCCCCCTCGTGGTGTACAGCCTGAGCGCCCCCTGACCCCCCAAAGCGCAGAGAAGCAGCCGGGCACATGTACTAGGTATAATACTCCGGGAATGGGGTTGGAAGTCAGAGTCCTGTACGGGGAGGTGGCCAGGAATGGCCCTCAGGTGGTCCCAGGAAGGGTGGGAGGAGTAAGTTTTTCAGGGAAACGGTGGGCAAGGTGGCCAACAGAGGCAAAGGCCACGTGCAGAGAGTGCCTGCAGATCGCATTCCAAAGTAATCTCATCACAGAATTGTTCAAAGAGCTCGGGGCTTTTCTGAATTAACCTCACAAGGCTTTTGTGGGCAACATTCAAAGCCCTTGTTTCTGGGTCCAAGAAGTCCAACCCCGAGCCTCACCTCCTCAGCAAGGGGTTTGGGGTGCGGGGCTGACTCAGGGGGGCTCACCAGCCCCGCCTCAGTCAGGGAGTGGTTCTCGGCCACGTAAGGAGGCTGTCACACTGAAAGGGGGTGTACAGACATGCCCGGCCCAGGGGACACGACTGGCCCCCTTCCGAGAGGGCCGATGCGGGGGTGGAGGGGGGTGACCAGCTGGGGCGGTACCGCGTGTCCACGATGGGAGGAGGGTTCGACCTGGGCGGGGCTTCCTCCGGGACCGGATTTCAGGGGGAGGAGAACCCCAGGCGGGGCAGGGCTGCGCTGAGGGGGATGTCCTCCGAGAAGGGCAGCAGGCGGGGAGGAGGGCGGGGGTCCCTGGGGAGGAGGTGGCCCAGCCCCGCCCCGAGAAGCCGTTACCTTTTTCCTGAGAACATGGGCCCGAGAATCACCTAGGAGAGAAGAGGTCACTTCGGGGCCCGCTTCGCACAGACACCGGGCAGCCGCCACCGCCGCGACTCGCATCCCCAGCCCCCCAGGCCCCACCTCGCCCGGCGCGCGCACCTGGATCTGCCCCCGGGTCTTGCTGGGGGAGCCGGGCAGCACGGCGGGCAGGCTGATGCAGCTCATGGCGCCTCCGCGAAGCACGCAAGATCCGAGACCCCGCCGCCTGCGCCCCACCGGACCGCGCTTTCCCGCGCCGCCCGCCTTTAAGCACCTAACGCTAGCCAATCGCGAGCCGCCGCCCAGGACCAATCAGCCGGCGCGGTGGGAGATTGGCCCCGCCCATGAGAGCGGGCGGGTTAGCGCCGAGGGCCAGAAGGGCTCTGGGAATGGGCGTGGCAGGAGGCGGGGCCTGGCCTGAGCCCCGCCCCACCCGCCGAGGATAAAGACGCTGGCCCCGCGCCGCTGGTTGGACCGCGCGATGGATGTACTCTGGCTGGGCCGCGGGCCAGAGGCTCCCTGGAAGAGCATGTCTGCAGAGGTAAGCGGGCTGGAGGGAGGGGCGGGCGGCTGGGCCGCGAGCTCAGGTCATTGATGACATGGGAGCTGATTACTGTAATCGGCTCATTGATTACATTGGAATTCCAAGAAGGAAACTCAGCGGCCTTCTAGATCACTCCTCGGGGCAAGTTGAGCGCCTACTGTGTGCCAGGTCGCGAATGCTTGAGCACCGTAATCTATTTTACTTCTCGCCGCAGGCAGATTTTTGTTAGCCTGATTTTAAGGATAGAGAACTTGGAAGCCCTGGTTAATATCCACAGGCCCGCAGGCGGTTTGGGGCCAAAGTTTCCGCTGTTGACCTGAGCTTATGCAATGTGTTCCGGTCTGGCTTGGAAATGACGCAGAGCGCGTGGTACGGTACCTGGCACTGGTTATGATTATCATTTGATTATGATTTCCTAACTAGTGTTCCTGCATCTTAGGCAGTGGTTCTTTTTCCAATCGTAGACACAACTGAAAATCTGGCGAAAGTTATAGATACAGCCCTGGGAAATCATATTCTTTCGCTCTCCCTCTCTCCTTATCTCTCTCTCTCTCTCTCTCTCTCTCTCTCACACACACACACACACACACACACACACACACACGCTTGCCTACACTATCAGGGGACTCTCAGAAACCAACTGCATTATCATTATTATAAATACTAGGAATAAAGATGACAGCAGTCACGGAGTAGGTCAGGTGTGGCTATAAGCATCCTACAGATAATAACCTTCTCAGGTATAGATTGTACAGATCCAAGGACCTCTGGCCAAGAGCCCCGTTCAACTGGCGGAGGAGGCAACCCACGCTTGGGTGTTTGCTTCTCTTCACTGACGTGCCTTATCTCTGTAACCTTGTGAGGCGTCCAGTATGCCCCTTCTACCAATGAGGGCACTGAGTCCTAGAGACTACCTAACTTGCCCAGGGTAAAACAGCCAGGAAGTGATGGTGTTTGGCCTCAGGCCTTTCCACGAGGCCCCTCTCTCTTCAGATTTCCCGTGATGTTTGTTGGCTTTGAGGCCTTTCTCCAAAACCCCGTTTCTTGTTACTTTCCGCATTAAGTCTGAACACATATTAAGTCTGACATCCATGGCCCTCCCTCCTCCAGCCCCAGCTTCCATCTTACCAGACTGCTTCAGCATTTGCAAACTGACCTTTGATTACTTCCTCCTCACTTTTGTGCCTTTGACTATGCTGGGTCCTCCTGCAGTCAGAATTGCACCCTCTCCAGGAAGATGAGCTCCTTCTTTGCAGTGGCAACCCCAGCTGCCTGGCTTCCTGTGGTGCTAGCTGCTGTAGGAGTGGTGCCCACGATGGCATTCACTGGGCACATTTACGGAAGCTTGTCTCCCCTTAAGGCGGTTGGCTGGTTAGAGGCACAGCTGTTGCTGGGGTACCTCTAGACCATGGATCTGAGGGCATCTTCGACATGTCTGAGGCAGCTAATGGGGCACCTTGTGGGAGGAGGGTGGGGAGCAGATTGCCAGGCTGCAGGTTGGAGGGGATTGAAGGAAGCTGAGGGCATGTTCGAGAGCCTGGGAAACTGGGGAGGGGGCTTCTCAAGGCAGAGAGGAGCATTCAGGTGTGCGCGGGGGTGGGGCACACTCTGTGTTGAGAATGAAGGTCTTACAGAGCCTGTGTTGTGCCCTACAGGAGTTGGAGAATCAATACTCCCCCAGCAGATGGGTCATCCGACTGGGAGCAGAGGAAGCCTTGAGGACCCACTCACAGATAGGAATCGAGGGTACTGGTGTGACCTCTCCGTGGCTGAGTTGGGTGGCATGGGCGCATGTGGCAGTGGTTCAGAATGCTGGGTGGGGGGAGGTGCTGCACCACCTGAGCCTTGAGGGCCATTTCCCAGCCACCAGGCGCTTTGTAAGCTTCCCCTGCTCATGGGTGGGTGCCCCGAGCCCCTTGATGCAAGGACCAGTGGAGGCAGGGAAGGCCCGGGGGGAGTCCAGGGCTGGGTCGACCATGCTCGACTCCCCTCTTGCTCAGCCAACCAGGCCCAGGCCCAGGAGGCCACATGTCGTGGTTTCATAGGAAGGTAAAGTGGAAAAAGGAAGATTCCCCCTCCACTGCTGAATGTGGAATGTTGTTGCCATTTATAAAAAGCAATGAAGACTTTTTTTTTCTTTAATAAAATCAGGGCAGGCCAGGCGCGGTGGCTCACGCCTGTAATCCTAGCACCCTGGGAGGCCAAGGCGGGCGGATTGTTTGAGCTCAGGAGTTCGAGACCAGCCTGAGCAAGAGCAAGACCCCGTCTCTACTAAAAATACAAAGAAATTAATCAGACAACTAAAAATATATATATAGAAAAAATTAGCCAGGCATGGTGGCACATGCCTGTAGTCCCAGCTACTCGGGAGGCTGAGGCAGTAGGATTGCTTGAGCCCAGGAGTTTGAGGTTGCTGTGAGCTAGGCTAACGCCACGGCACTCACTCTAGCCAGGGCAACGGAGCGAAACTCTGTCTCAAAAAAATAAAATAAATAAAATCAAATCAGGGCTTGGGAACCCATAAACTAGTAAAGTCTTAAGGAAAATTTTCATCTCTGTCCTGTGTCTGCAGAGCACCGCACCATGATTTGAACACTTGGGGAAGTATTTGTGCTGGGTTGGGGAGCAGGCACCAAGGAAGAAGTGTGGTTATGGACACAGCCAGCCTGTGTTTGCTCAGTCGGGAACACTGGGTGTTGGCAAGTCTGCTGTGCTTCGGCAGGCTGAACCAGCCTTTCAGAGGCAGCTGCCTGGGCTCCTGGGATTAGTGGTTTCCTAAACAGAGATAACCCAGGAGGAGGAACAGACTTGTTGGGGATTTCTTCCAGCACATTCCACCATCCCCCTTGTCCCGATAGATAAGGGATAGAGCTGTTTCCTAGGGTCCCTTGCTGTGCCCAACTCTGTGCCAAATACATCTCTATTTGCTCAATAGAGTTGGAAGCTCATGTGGTAAAACATACATGATTTTTGAAGGAAACCTGTTTGCTGACCTTAATTGTTTTGAGGGATAAAAGAGCTGACCCCATTGAGAAAGGGAGTGGGGTCTAAAAAGCAGGAGCTAAGAGTGTGCTGCCCTGTGTGCTCAGAGACTCTTTAGTAATCTCGGTAAGCCCCGGAGTGCTGTAGTGTAACCAGCTTTCGTCTGCCTTCCTTTGACTGCGGCTCTGGGAGACAGCGGGTGCTGCAAGGACAGCCAGCCCATTTCACAGATGAAGATGGCAAGCCCGACAGGGCGGGGATCAGGGGGAGGCAAGTGAGGCACGTGCCAGCTTGGAGCCTGTCTCTGTTTAAAATTTTTATATTTTGTTCATCATGGATTTTTTGGCATTAATTTTGCTCCTCCCACAGAATCTAAAGTTATCTTTGAGAATTGCATTTAGAATGGCGCCCAGGTCCTTGAGAAAGACATTCCTAGACTGCAAAACTGGCCAGAGACTTATTTAGCTTTTAAAAATATTTACATCCATCTCAAAGAAGCAGAGAAAAGATGTATAATAATAACTTTCCTAAAATAAATGC
>RJWJ010013442.1:0-39892 GCA_004363605.1 Indri indri | reverse complement strand
CTTCTCAATTCCTGCTGCTGCCTTATCAACTAAGTTTATGGAATATTCAACATCCTTTGTTGTCATTTCAACAGTTTTCACAGCATCTTCACCATGAGTAGATGCCACCTCAAGAAACCACTTTTCTTTGCTCATCCATAAGAAGCAATCCTCACCATTTAAGTTTTATCATGAGATTGCAGCAATTCACTCACATCTTCAGGCTGTACTTCTAATTCTTGGTCTCTTGCTATTTCTACCACATTTGCAGTTACTTCCTCCACTCAAGTCTTGAACCCCTCAAAGTCATCCATGAGGGTTGGAATCAACTTCTTGTAAACTTATGTTAGTATTGACTTTTTGACCTCTTTCCACAAATCATGAATGTTCTTAATGGCATCTAGAATGGTGAATCCTTTATAAAAAATTTTCAATTTACTTTGCCTAGAGACATCAGAGGAATCACTATTTATGGCAGCTATAGCCTTACAAAATGTACCTCTTCAATAGTAAAAAAGACTTGAAAGTACTCCTTGACCAGTGGGCTGAAGAATGGATGTTGCATTAGCAGGAATGAAAACAACATTCATCTCTTTATACATCTCCATCAAAGCTCTTGAATGACGAGGTGCACTGTCAATGAGCAGTAACCTTTTGAAAGGAACCTTTTTGTCTGAGCAGGTCTCAACAGTGGGCTTGAAATATTCAGTACACCATGTTGCAAACAGATGTACTGTCATCCAGACTTTGTTATTCTAATATAGAGCACAGGCAGAGTCATTTAGCATAATTCTTAAGGGGCCCCAGATTTTCAGACTGGTAAATGAGCACTGGTTTCCACTTAAAGTCACCAGCTGCATTCGGCCCTAATGAGAGTCAGCCTATCCTTTGAAGTTAGACCTTGACTTCTCCTCTCTGGCTATGAAAGTCCTAGATGGCCTCTTCTTCCGATAGAAGGCTATTTTGTCTACATTGAAAATGTCTTGTTTAGTGTAGCCACTGTCATCAATTGTCTTAGCTAGATCTTTTGGATAACTTGCTGCAACTTGTCCACTGGCACTTCTTGCTGCTTCACCTTGCACTTTTATGTTACGGAGACGGCTTCTTTCCTTAAACCTCATGACCCAAGCTCTGCTAGTTTCCAACTTTTCTTCTGCAGCTTCCTCACCTCTCTGAGTCTTCGCAGAATTGAAGAGAGTTAGGACCTTAGTCTGGATTAGGCTTTGGCTTAAGGGAATATTGTGGCTGGTTTAGTCTTCTATTTACACCACCAAAACTTTCTCCATATTAGCAATAAAGCCATTTTGCTTTCTTATCATTCGTGTGTTTGCTAGAGTAGCACTTTAATTTCCTTCAGGAACTTTTTTTTGGCATTCACAACTTGCCTGTTTGGCACAAGGAGGAGGTCTGGCTGTCAACCTGTCTCAGTTTTCACCATGCCTTTCTCACCAAACTTAATCATTTCTAGCTTTTGATCTAAAGTGAGAGATACAAGACTCTTCTTTTCACCTGAACACTTAGAAGCCATTGCAGGGTTATCAACTGGCCTAATTTCAGTATTACTGTGTCTCAAAGAACAGGGAGGGAGGCCTCAGGAGAAGGAGAGAGACAGGGGAAAGACTGATCCATGGAGCAGTGAGAGCATACGCAAGTTATGTCTGCCATCCTGTAAGGGTATGGTTTGTGGTGCCCCAAAGCAATTACAATAGTAACATTCAAGAACACTGATCATAGATCATCATAACAGATATAAAAATAATGAAAGAGTTTGAAGTATGGCGAGAATTACCAACATGCCAAAGAAACACAAAGTGAGCATATGCGGTTGGATGAATGATGCGTACAGAATTGAACGATGCAGGGTTGCCACAAACCTTCAATTTGTGAGAAAACATGATATCTGTGAAGCCCAATAAAACAAGTTATGCCTGTGTCTATACTTCAAAACATCATGTTGTACATAATAAATATATATAATTTTATCTGTCAGTTGAAAAAAGAATTAAAAAATGCTAATTGTTGACTTTGGGTAGTAGACTATGGATAAATTTTCCCTGTGTCCAATTATTAGAAATTTTCTTTAATGTATTACTTTTATAATGGTAAAAATTAACATTTTTCAAATTTTTTTAATTTTAAAACTAAAGTTAGCCAGAAGTATCCATAGATAGACAGTACCTTAGGATGGGCTCTTAAGCCTCTCTGTGGTGACCATGTTCCTCTAGATTCCCATTTCCTATATTCATATGCCACAGGTTAGATGACCAGTTAGTTATAGACACCTGAGAAGGTTCAATCTATGACAGTATCATCCTTAAAGAATATGATACTGATAATAGTTTTTCTTCCTTTCTCTTGGCAATATATTAATTGATCCATCAACTTAAATGCAAATTTTTAACAACATGATCATACAACAGGAAAGAGGATAAATTATTTTACACATAGAAGACATTGAACCTTGAAATGAAAGGTGACTAAACCCCTCCGTATTCCACACCCATGTTATTTTCATGCTTTTCAGCAGAATAAATCACCAGAAAGACAAACTGCCAAAAGTCGAGAGGAACGTAACTAAAATGATTAAGGAGCTTTGTAGGATTGATTTCTAAGAAAAGATTAAAAGAACTATGTATGTATAACTTGGCTAAGTGACAACTAGGGCTGCAGGCAAAGAGAACTGTCTATAAATATTTGAAGAGTGTAAACCAGGCAAGCAAAGCCCAATCATCTGCTACCTTAGGCAAGTGGGAGATCTGTGTGACAGCTTTTCATACTGCACACTGGCCTGTTTCATCTCTTGGCTGCTGCCTTGGAGAGAAGAGGAACAGCCTCAGACTCTGTCATTGTCCTCAACAATCATTTAGAGGACATGGTATGCTGAACTCTGAGGGCAAGACAAAAACGAATCAGGCATACTAGACCCTGGCCTCAAGGAGCTTGCCTTCTTGTTTTCCCGGTTGTCCAAGCATTAAAGAAGATCTTGAAACCCTTGTCTAGACTTATTTATTTCCCAAGCCTTAAACATGCTCTTTTAATAACCCTGTCACACAAAGTGAAAGAAGTGGGTAGAGTAAAATTAAAGAAAAATTTCTGTGGGAGATTTTTTAGAAATAAGTTCATGTCAGTCACATTTTTAGAACCTGGAAATGGGTTAAGATTTCCTTCCTCATATGGTCATCACAGAAAGGGAACCATCCACCTCCCCCCACCCCACGCCTTATATATGTGTTAGCTTAAGCAATAAGATAGCACTGTCAGAGCCTGAACACAGCTCAGACTCTGTATTCACAGTAACCACCGCACTTACAACTACACTGATAATTGATATTCATGATGATACCCAGAAAGACCCTGCATTGCACACTTTTTGAAAGCAAATTTGCTTTTATTTTGTATTGTTTAATGTAAACTGTGAGGCATGAGAAATGAAGTAAACATATATAATTTGAATAATAGTATTTTATTAGGTTTCCCAGGATTAGATTCCTTTGAAATATTTAAGCCATAGCAATTTAAAGTATTAATATAAATTGGGGGTTTTTAGCTCAAGGTTTTTTTAAAAAATTAAGTATGTGTTACATTACAAGCACTTTTTAGACACCTTGAGAGTCAGAGAAACTGAGACTGACCATGGTGGAAGTACCTGGTGCGCAGTAGGTGCTCAGCATATGTCAGTTGAATCTGGATATAGATAAAATTAAAAACCATAGCAACTACACTTATGGAACTTTTACATGTTTGAAAAGAAACTTCTTCCTTATTTATCAATGGTTTTCACTTTTTAAATAATTAAATGTATATTATAAGCATCAAGTAATGATTTCTGGTATAAATTACAAGAGCTTCCTTCCCTTGTTAAGAACCAAAGTTGCTCTTCTCAAAATACGTTGAGCTCCTTCAGAGTCTGAACTTTGTCTTTTTCGTATTTTTCCAGCTCCATCATCTCTACATTGTAGGTGCTCAGTAAATATTGAATGAATGACAAACAAGAATACAGTAACAAAGATGCCATCATCCTGGCTCTTCTGCCAATCATTTCTTACTGCCAGGTTCTCTCTGGAAGTAGCTTTGATCATTGGCCTCTCCAAGACAAAACAAATCAAGTGGCTGATTACTTTCATAAGTGATTAGCTAAACTTGGCCACTCTTGGGCCTGATTAGTCGCTTTTTGCTCTCTGTTCAAAGTGTTATTACTTTATAGACAATGATTTGTTGAGTGTTGTTGAACACAGTTTTTATTTGAAGCCTTGTCTCACAGACTAGGTTGACTGGAATGTTGCTGTCAGAATTTCTGTATATATGGCTGGATAGTTTTCTATTGTATGTTCACTGTCATGGAAACAAGGAAGAAAAAGATAGTATTCTTGTCAAGAGCAGCACAGATTCATGTATTAAATGAAGGAAATAAAAATATTAGGTAATAAGAATCCTTCTCAAATTAAACAAAAAAAAACTTGACAGACTTTTTATAGCACTGATTTTGGGGGGTGGGGGTGGGTATAAGAATCAAGTAAAAAAAACACCTAGGCTACTTGCTGGCAAAAGCATTGGATGTGATTCTTGGATTGAAATACAATGCATATTCTAATTGAATCCTACAAAATAAATTGAATGTGTTTTGTGTGTAAGCCATACACATTGGAGTGATTAGAACAGGGGAAAGAAATTGGGTGTCACATTAATTGGTATTTACTTTGAAATGCATTTTGGTTTCTATTCAATAATTTGCACTTTGTATGAATTTAATTAGATGGTATGTGCCCCAGGTTGTATTTCACATGAAAATGGGGGGATGGAGGGTTTGGCAATAAACAGTTGTACCATTTTATCAAATTACTTTAGCTAAGCTAGACAAAATGTTCACTTGTGTAAAGAACAGAATTGAAAGCATTTCATCATTAGAATGACGATGTTTCAAAACATGTAAGAAATGTTGGCACTGTATTTTTTGTATTCTAAGAAATTATCAAATGAATGCAAAAAATCCCTTCACAAGATAGCACACATGCAGAATAAAATGGTCAATGACCACATGTGCAGGCATGTTAGCCCTTCCAAGAATCACTGGTTCCCTAGGTTATTTAAAATTAACTTTGTTGATCTAATAAACTAAAGGAAAGATAGTATTACCTGAGCCAGTAAATGGAGAACCTCCAGGGAGCTGTTCAATATAAAATATTTGAATAAATAAAAACCTTCTATTTTGTTTAATTTGAACAGAGGTGAATTCAGTTGACAAATATCAAAGAGGGGAAGTGTGGAAAAGAACTATAACAAAGCTTTTCATTTTGCGAAGAACCAGAAAATTTTAGTTGCAAACTAAGTTTTCACCAGCCACAAATTTGGAATTACTTGGTGTTACCAACAGTTGTTTTTCCTTGGACATTTCATGAGTGCATCTTATATTGAACTGCTTAGATGAAAAGTGCATGGATAGGATTTGAGTGAGCAGTACATTCCTCAGGTATTTTAAACTCTAAGAAGCAGTCATATTTTAATAACCAGGGAGATACTATAATAATATTAAAATGGTGTTTATGGATGGTAAGAGATAGTTCTGTCTCTAGGGGTACAGATAGAACATTATCCATATACTTTTGTGGCTTATAACAGGTAATTGGCACCAGAAGATAGCACTAGCTTAAATTTGAGAAATTTTAGATTACAAACGATGAATAAAAAGAAGACTGTTTTAAAGAAATGGCTACTAATGATAGAAGTAAAAATGCACAGAGGAAGAAAATTTTTTTTATTAATAATAGCCAATATTTGTTCAGAAATTTTTAGTTTGCAAACCACTTTCACAAACATTATCCTGTTCATGTACAACAGTCCACATGAAGTAGGTATTATTCCATTGTTTCTAGGTAATCAAGTATGAAATGTCCGATTTCCTGGAATACTAAGTTTTCTCTGACATTTCATTTTGACACTTATTGTTTTATTTTTATTGTGAAGGTACATCCTCAGTCTTTCAAATAAACATTTTGGCATGTCATTATGTTTCAAATTTTTTTAGAGCAATTTTTGTGAAACCGTGGATAAATCGAAAATTCATGTTATTTTCAAATATGAATTCAGTCGTGGAACCAATGCAGCACAGACAGCTCGAAATACCAAAGAAGTGTTTGGGAAGGGTGTGGCTAATGAACACACGGTAGATGGATGGTTTAAGAAGTTCTGTTCTGGTGATTTTAATCTTGACAATGAGCCACGTGGGTAACCTGTGACTAAAGTGGATGGTGATCAGCTGAAAGCAGTAGTGGAAGAGACTCCATCTCAACCTACACATGAATTAGCAGCGAGTTTTGACGTTACTATTCCAACAATATTGGACCATTTGAAACAAATCAGCGAAGTAAAGAAGCTGGATAGATGGGTTCTGCATGAATTAAATGAGCATCAGCAGAGAAATCATCTCGAAGCTTGCCTTTCTTTGCTGTCACGACATACAGGAGGACCATTTCTACACCATATTGTTACACGTGATGAAAAATGGATTCTTGTCAATCGCAAGCATTCAGCATAAAGTTTGGATAAAGATGAAGTGCCAAAACACGGTCCAAAACCAAATATTCATCAAAGAAAGTTAATGGTGTCTGGTGGTCCAGTCTGGTATTGTCTACCACAGCTTCTATGAAACCTGGTCAGTTGATTACAGCAGATGTTTACTGCAATCAGTTGGATGAAATGATGAGGATGCTAGCTAGCTATTAAGCAGCCGAGATTGGTCAATAGAGACAGGCCAATCTTCTTGCAAGACAACTGCTCAACCACGTTACAAACAATGCCGTTCAAACTACAGAAGCTGGACTTGGAAACTCTGTCATCCACCATATTCACCAGACTTTGCACCAACTGACTACCACTTCTTCCAGGCTTTGGACCACTTCTTGGAAGGAAAAATATTCAGTTCTCAACAAGCTGTGGAAAACACTTTTCACAATTTCATTGCCACTCATTCTCCAGGCTGCTTCACTGCTGACCTATACAAGCTGCTGTTAAGATGGCAAAACTGTGTCCATAGTTTAGGTGCATACTTTGATTAATTGTACTGCTTCTTGTTTGGGATATAATAAAGTACACTTTTGATTTGAAATCGGACATTTTGTATTTAATGGCCTAATATTAGAAAACTAAGGTTCAGAGAGATTCAGTCTTATAAGTGATAGCCCTCTGACCACATATTTTCATCCACTTTTACTAAACTGTTACTTCACTTTTCACCTTCTCAATCAATTAAGAAATGTAACTTTTTCTTCTTAATTTTTATTTGATCTATTTGGACCAAATGATTGATTTGGGGCTTGGGAGCAGTGAAAGGAAAGGAGAAAGGATTACTTGCTAAGCTTCTATGAAATGAACACATAGATTAATGTTTATTAGTTGCCCTATATAGGTATATTACAGTTAGATGGTCAGTGAAAGTCAAACATAATTTTAAAAATTTGTTCTTATGTCTAATAATTTTCCAAAACATATTTCTTTTTATGGAAAAAGGAACACAGAAGTAGATATCCCGGGAAGATTTAGCAAGTGAACAGCTTGATCAGAAATAGCTAATGTTCTCATAGAAACATCAGTATATCTCCTGTGTCCATGGTTCGGCAGAGACTATCTGGAAAATAGACATTGAGGGGGTAGGTTGGGGAAGTGGGCAGTAAGGGGTAAAGAAGCAGCTGGAAATACTTAAAATCTATAATGAGGTAATTAAGCCTAATTAGCTGGCCCTGTAGGCAGAAAGCAGCCTATTAAGTCCAGATCCAGTTTTAATAACTTACCTGGTTTTGAGGGTAGTGAGTCCAGAACACACCAGGAAATGAGGTGCTTCACGGATGAGACTTTTAGGGTGGGTTTCTTAGAAAAAGAGTAGCAATAATCTGCAATGGACAGTGTATTTTTCTTTGGGGAACTAAAATAAACATTCTGGTTCCCCAGGGAGAGGAATTAAAGAGAGCCTCAGTTTTCTCATCTATTAAATGGAGATCCCTACTTTGAAAAGTTAGCATGTGGTTTAAATAAGATAAAGATATATGAAAAGGCCTAGAGCAATTCCTATTACAAAGCAAGTTCTTAGAAAATATTAATTAAGAAACACATTTATTGAGTGCACTATTTGAAGCACTGACTGCCCCTGGGACCACAAAATGAGGCAAGTTCAGTGCTCTTAATGCATCTGCTCTCCCCTCAGTACTTGCAGCTATTATTTCCCTGTAGAAGCAAGAGTTGATGACACTTCCTGACAGATTCTAAAATATGCTGCCCTGCCTGAAGCCACAAGTCATTTCAAAGCTAGCTAGAACTCCTAGGCAGTTTAGAGGGAAACCGAAATGAAAACCAAATTCTGAACCAAGATCAAGGGACCATCTAAGCCAATTTCTCAAGTCTTATTCTAATAAAACTTCAGAGGTTCTACCATAATGAAGCATTGGGAAACAGTAGATGATGTGAGCCTTGACCTGCAAAAGTCTCTTCTGAGATCACCCACTGTTACTTAGTTTGGAATGGTCTCCTCGTGTGTCCCTCCTCTTAATTTTCTTTAGTTTGGACCAGAGCTTCATAACAGGAGACCTGACCTTTACTGAGTGTATTAGTTTCCTATTATTACTGCTGTAACAAATTCCTACAATTTAGTGGCTTAAACAATGAAAATGTATTATTTTACAATTCTGGAGGTCAGATGTCTAAAATGGGCCTCAGTGAGTTAAAATCAAGGTGTCGTCAGGGCTGTGTTCCTTCCTGGAGGCTCTAAGGAAGAATCCGTTCCCTTGCTTTGTGCAGCTTCTAGAGATTACCTGCTTTCCTTGGCCCACCGCTCCCTTTCTCCAGAAACGTCAGACAGTGTCCTTCTCATGCTGCCATCTTTGTGGTTCTCCCACATCTGCTTTTCTCTTCCACTTTCAGGACCCTCGAATTATATTGGATTCACCTAAACAACCCAGAATAATTTTCAATTTTAAGGTCGGTTGATTAGCAACTTTAATTCCTCTTGATCATATAACCTAACATATTCACAGGTTCCACAGATTAGAAGGGAGTTGGTCATTATTCTGCCTTCCATACTGACCTGTCACTAATGCGAAAGTGTTTCACACAATACTTACACAATAAATCCTCAGTAACTGTTGGCTACCATCATTTTGAATTACCTTAATTATTTCTTTCATTTGTTTCTCCTTGCTCACTTCTCCAACTCCCCAGTAATCCAGCTGCTATTTGCATTCAAATTTGGGGAAATGAGAAGTTTCATTGTTTTGTATATATTTGGGAGGGAAGTGTCCCCAAATTTTTGGGGTGTGTGTGTGTGGTTTTTTTTTTTTTTGAGATTCACATGCTGTAAAATTCACCCTTTTAAAGTATACAATTTAGTGGTATTTAATATATTTAGAATATTCACAAGATTGTGTAACCATCACCATTATCTAATTCCAGAACATTTTCATCATCCCAGAAAGAAGCCCTTTTAGTAATTACTTGTTTAAGTAGTTACTCCTCTTTCCTGCTCCCCCATCCCCCGTAAACCACTAATCTGCTTTCTGTCTCTGTGGATTTCCCTATTCTGGACATTTAATATAAATAGAATCATATGCAGCAATCCCCAACCTTTTCTTCTTGTTCTAATATCATTTTTTTATTTCAGAATATTTTGGGGGTACCAATGTTTAGATTACATACATTGCCTTTGCACCACCCGAGTCAGAGCTACAAGCATGCCCATCCCCCAGACAGTGAGCACTGCACACATTAGGTGTGAATATACTCATCCCCTCCTCCCCTATCCCACCTCCCTGGCACCCAATGAATGTTACTTCCATATGTGCACTTAAGTATTGATCAATTAGTACCAATTTGATGGTGAGTATATGTTGTGCTGGTTTTTCCATTCTTGTGATACTTCACTTGGGAGAATGGGCTCCAGCTCCATCCAAGATAATACAAGAGGTGTTAGTTCACCATTGTTTTTTGTGACTGAGTAGTACTCCATGGTCCCCAACCTTTTTGGTATCAGTGACCACATAGAAGACATGGAAGGTCTTTCATAGCATTCTTCACTTTCAGGTTGCATATATGTGCTAATTCCACATGTTCTTTTTTCATAAATAGTAAAGCATTCCTTCAGTGGTGTTTCTGTGGTTTGTCTTTGCTCTTGTCACCACACTCAGTATGTCTGGTAGACATCGGAGATGGGAACCTGAATAGCAGCAGCAGGGAAGGCCTGAGGTGTATAGCCCATGTATCTTCCGTACACAGCAGCAACATGGAAGACCTTCATGGAAGACAATTTTTCCACAGATGGTGGCCGGGGAGGGATGGTTTCAGGGTGATTCAAGCACATTGCCTTTGTTATGCAGTCAGACCTCTCTGCTGATGATAATCTGTGTTTGCAGCTGCTCTGCAGTGCTAGCCTCAGCTTCACCTCAGATTATCAGACATTAGATACTCATAAGGAGTGCACAACCTGGATCCCTCGCACATGCAGTTTACAGTAGGGTTCACACTCCCATGAGAATCTAATGCTGCTGCTGATCTGACTGGAGGTGGAGCTTATGCAGTAATACGAGTGATGGGGAGTGGCTGTAAATACAGATGAAGCTTCGCTCGCTCACCCACCACTCACCTCTTGCTGTGTGACCCAATTCCTAACAAGCCACAGACCAGTACCAATGTGCAGCCCAGGGCTTGGGGACCACAGACATAATATGTGGCCATTGTGTCTGACTTCTTTCACTTAGCATAATGTTCCCATGATTCATCCATATTACAGCATGTGTCAGTACTTTGTTCTTTTCTATGGCTAAATAATCCATTGTATGGATGTACCACATTTTGTTTATCCATCAGTTAATGAACATTTGGGTTATTTCTCCCTTTTGGCTATTATGAAATAATGCTGCTGTGAACATTTGCACACAAGTTTCTGTGTGGACATGTGCTTTCAGTTCTCTTGAGTAAATACCTAGGAGTGAAATTGCTGGGTCAAATGGGAACTCTAACTTTTTGAGAAACTGCCAAAAGGTTTCAACAGTGGATCACCGTATTCCATTGGCCCTACAATTTTATATTCCTACTGCTTGAGGTTTTAAATTGTACAAAATAATAAATGAAATGTCCTACAAACAAAATGTTAGACAACATACTAAAAGAGTTACTACTGTATTTTAATGTGACTTCTCTAAAGATAAAAAATGTTTGGAACTTACAAAATGAATAACGTTCTATTGAATCATATCCCTGGAAACCCAGTTGAGGTGATTAGTTTTGGGTTTTACCTAAAAGCCAAAGAATATATCATTTCTATCTATGCATGATTATTTATCATGTTAATATTTGCTTTTCCTGACGGCAATGAAAATATTAGTCTATAAATTGGCACTTCACCTTCAAATCATACTGGTTTCTGGATCTTTGTCTCGTTAGAAAACAAAGTTGTCAGCTTCAATTATTATTCATAAAATGATCACATATACATTTAGCATACTAAATGTGTGACTGCATACTTGGATATGCAGTTGTAAGAGAGTGAGCTCATGTTTTCTCCTTTCACATCAGAAATAGTAAATGATACCTCTATAGGTAATACAAATGAGGACAAAAATCTTTAACAGATGTTGAATAAAGTTGTTTGCATGTTGTAAACAAAAATGTCCAGTTCTCCAGCTTTGGTGATACAACAACACATGTTGCAGTAACGAGGAACAGCGCTAACATAAACATTTCTGTTGTAATAACGTACCAGTGTCTCACATTTGCCTACCTAAGCTCAAATGATTACCTAGGAATTCCATTTTCCGCACCAGAACCAAGCTAATTGTTCTTCACCCTCTTCTGACTTTATGTATCTCCAAACTCAGCATTCTGTGACACTAACTTTAGTCCCCATCTCTGATGCCTTCCACCCCGTCAGAGCCATAGAAGGAAGAGCAGGAGCTTGGGAGTAAAGAAGACCTGCCTGACTGGGGTTCCTAGCTTAGTGATATTTTCCAGCTGGAGGATGTTGGGCAAGCTACTTAACTCCTTTGAGACTCTCTGCTCACATGTAAAATGAAGGAAATCATATGATTTCATGAGAGTGTTGTGACCATTAATAATTTCTAACAGTGCTTTGAACATACTAAGAACCACCTGAGTGGTTTTTAAGTAAATAAAGTACCAAATTCATTGCCTGCATATAAGTACTCAGGAAATAACTACTATTATTCAGTCACTCCACAAATATTTCTTGAATGCCAGACCCTATTCAAGGCACTAGGGATACAGCCATGATCAAAATAGACCAAATTCCTTCACCAAGGAGCTTACATTAGAGTAGATAAACAATAAATGAATAAATATATAAAATTAATAGTCAGCTCTCATAAGAAAAGTAAATTTGCTTATGGGGTTGGAAAATGAAGGGGAAGGGGCACTGTGGGTACCATTTTAGACAGAGTGATCAGAGAAGGTCTCTCTGAGAAAGTGACATTGAAATAGAATTGCCGCTCACATTACTGTCTTTTGTATTTGCTCCTTTACCTTCTCCCTGCACATTTTGGTGGCTTGTCTCTTGTGCTTCTTGTTTGCCTCAAAATTTGATTGGGGAAAGAGGTAGAATCAGAAAGGTTTTTTTGATCTGTAGCTTAGAATATTAAGTGAGGGGTTGAAATTTTAAAGTTCTGAATTTGTCTTTGTTCTGAGTAAACATTCTTGCCTTGGAAAAGCTTTGTTCCCGAAGGAAGGGTTCTGGGCTGGCAATCTTGCAGTCATACTTTATTTGATTACCATAATCACCTCTCTAAGTCCATATTAAACTCAAGACAACAAAAACACTAATGGCTGTCATTTATTAAAAGTGCCAGGCACTGAGCAAGAGGGGTTACAGATGTTTTGTCATTTATTTAATCCTCACAGCTAGCTAACTTTATGAAGTAAATATTATGTTCTCTTAATTACAGATGGAGACACTAAGGCTTGGATGAGTGAAGTGACTGTACCCAAAAACAGGCCCAAATAGCAAAGCCAGGATTCAGGCTTAGATAAACTTTTTGATTTCAAAGCATTCAGTCTTTCCAGCACCCCTGTCTGCCTACAGTGATAATTATCATTGTTCTCATTAATTATTACACATTTAGAAAATACTTTATCTTAGAAGAATAAGATTACATGGCTTTGCCTGTAATCCTAACACTCTGGGAGGCTGAGGCAGGAGCATTGCTGGAACTCAGGAGTTCCAGACCAGCCAGAGCAAGAGTGAGACCCCATCTCTACTAAATACAGAAAAATTAACCTGGCATCATGGCATGTGCCTGCAATCCCAGCTACTCAGGAGGCCAAGGCAGGAGGGTCGCTTGAGCCCAGGAGTTTGAGGCTACAGTGAGCTACAAGGACACCACTGTACTCTATCCAGAGTGACAGAGTAAGACTCTGTCTCCAAAAAAAAAAAAAATTACATGGCTTCATAGCTTATTTTTTAAAATTCACCTTTATTAAGCAACTACTTTTCATTCAAACACAGTATTTTCCTAATACATACCAAGCACTGTTCTAGGTACTAATACTATAATACTAGTACACCACTAATAATAATTGAGCGTCTTCTATTTTTCATGTGTTACAACACTTAATCTTCACAATAACCCTCAAAGATAGGCATTTTTATTCTTATTTTATAGATGAGGAAATTGAGACTCAGAGTGATAAGTAAATATCTAAAGCTAAAAGTATATAGTAGAGTCAGACACCTGGGCCTGTTTACTGCAGAGCCCTACATCATTCTCCTTTACTGAGAAACAGAAAGACACAATCTCAGCTCTCCAGAAGCTAATGTGAAGATACTGTCAGTGTAGGCTGGTAGAGCTAATAATTTACATACACACATTATAAATTTTATCTCGTTTAATACCCACGGTAACCCTGATCAAATGGTGTTAGTGGTGGTATAATATAGATGGTATTATTGGTGTTACTAGATACATGCTTGATTATCAGCAATTCAAAGCAGAATGATACTATAGACAGACAAAATGCTATGAGAATCCAAAGGGAGAGGGGAGAATACTTCATTGGGGCTTGGGAGAGCTTAGTTCAGACATTGGGAAAGATATTATTTGATCTGGGCCTTGAAAAATAAGAATAGCATCTGTATAGGTTTAATGTTATCACCAGTTGACAGAGGAAGGTCTATCTAAGAAGAATAACTTGGTCCCATAGCCAGTTGACAGAACAGGGATTGTAATTTGATCTGCCTTACTGTTCACCCAGGACCTTGACCCTTGTCTAGAATGCACATCAGGAAGGACTTATTGACCTTTTAGCATTTCTTTGTGAACAAAGCTAAGTCCCTGATTCTCTTGGACTCCTGAAACAAAGTATGTGAGATTGAAGGGAAGAGAGAAATCACAGATCAGATCAGCCACTCCTTAAGAGTCAAAGAATCCTGATCCTGCCATGACCTCAGTTTCCTTGTCTGTAAAGTGATGTATAGTCCAGTGTTCCTCAAACATTTGCAGGCATCTGAATCACCTGGAGGGCTTGCTAAAAGAAAATTGCTGGATCCCACCCCCAGAGTTTCTGATTCAGTAGATCTGGGATGGTACCTGGGAATTTGTATCTAAGAAGTTTGAAGGTGATATTGATGCTGCTAAACTTTGAGGACTGTTGGTCTCTTCTCTGAGAGTTCCTTTCTTTTCTAATGCTCTATTTAGAAACTCTACTAATAGCATAGAAATTAGGAGGTCTGAGCCATATAGTTCCACCTCCAACTAAATATGTCACTTTAAGCAAGACACTTAACCTTTCTCTGCCTATTTCTTCGTCAGTAAAGTGGGGTTCATAGCTCCCTGTGGCATACGATGAATGAAAGAATTCAATCTCCCATTAAAAAGAACCCCCCTTTTAAAAGAACGCTATATAAATTATCAGTTGTGCATCTCCATGTGTGAGGATTCTGCTTTGACAGAATCCTTGAGTAAACTGTAGTCTACCTTTAAAGTGAAAAATTAATAGGAAATGTCTCTTCCATCTTCTATATAAAGAAAAGGACACTTACTTTAAGAAGAAGTGTACCATGGAAAATATAGTTAAAATCCAAATGACCCATAAGGGGCCCCATTCTTTTTTGCAGATAAAAGTTTCCCTCCCATTTAACAAATTAATGTTTTTAAAAGAACATAAATAAAAGAGAATAATAACTTAGAGCTATCTGGGCACCTGAGTCTGTGAGCCCTTTAGGGCCTTGGCACCTAAAGAGAAGGGGAAAAAAGATCCTTGTCTCTGAGGCTTTGAATACTTTCCTTGAGGCATTAGGGAAGCTCTGGGGGCCCTAAGAACTAAAAGGCTGAGATGCCTGGGGCATGAGTCTGTTAAATCCAATAAAGAGCCAGAAAAAAAATGGCTGGTAAGTAATTTTGCTATTTCATTTGGTGCAAAAGAGAAAGCAAAACACCAGAATATTCAATGAGCCAAAGCACAAAATGTGACACGGATGTAAATGCAGGCTGACCACTTCTTGGGAACATTTCTAAGTCTGAATGAAGCACTCAGTGCTGAGGCCAATGTACAATAACATGCATTTTAAACTGTGGTGACCTTTTTGTTTCTCCGATAGGTGAAGATGAGGACGAATTTGAGAATTTCATGCTGCCTCTTACAGTTGCTTTTGAAACAGTATTACAAATATTCAACAACAACTTTAAACAAGAAGATGTAAAGGTAGATTTTTTTTCCAAACATGAGAAAAGACAATTTTGTTCTTTCTAAAGTATCTAGATCCGGAAAAGGGTTTTGCATATCTGTGTGTGTGCTATGCCTCCTCAGACCTGCTTTCCCAATTACATCTGTCTTTGAGTTGCACTTTTCATTCAGACACTTCTCTAGTTTCTTATACAAATGGACTTTGAGGTTAGGGAATGGTTCAGGACAGTCAGTTGATGATTAGATGGCACAGATTTGTCTCTTGTGGCAGTTACTGTCTTTAATTGAACATTTCTCGTGGGTACACCACTTTAAACATCCCTATTCCCTCATCTACCCCGCACTCTGTTTCAACATATCCATATGGAAGAATACACAAACATACACATGCTAAAACACTACATCTCTAAATATTTTTTAAACAAGAATTTATATAAATCAAGACTTTATTAAATGGCTAGGCATATATGTATAAATAGGAACTGGTCTTTGAAGTATTGCATTCTTAAACTGAACAAAGTGATTAGGATAACTGATAGCTAAATAAGGTTTTTATGTGCCTGTGGGAGCCATATTAGGATTGATTTGACAAGTCAGTTCAGCTGTGGCAACAGTCATAATATCTAAGACAACATTATGTTTTATTAGTAAAATCCTTAAGTGTAGCAAGCTGTCTGTGACAAAGCCCCATATTTTAAGGTGGGGGATGGGGAGTACAACCTATGCTAAATAGAAATAGTATCTCCTAAAATTATAATGTATCAAGGCTATATTAAATAGATTGACATGCATTACTATTTTTAAAAGACTGGTAAATATACTACAGAGAATGCAGGCACCTTTGTTAGTGATGCTCGAGTCATATATTTTGTTGTTATTTGAAATATGTTGGAGATATTAACCATCTTTTGCAAGCCTTCTCTTCTTTTTACCCCAAAAAATAAATAAATAAATAAATAAGCAGTAAGAAGACAAGTAGAAAAATGGTGGCCTTTGATGATTATTTTTACATAATCGTTCTACCAAAAACTAATTTGCCAAATATTATACCTTTTCATTAAAATAGGTTTTTTTTAAAATGAATATTTATCAGCATGCCATAGTCATAGCATTTTAAAACCAAAAAGGATCTTACAGATTTTCTTTGTGTTTATAGTCTTCCTGAAATTCTTCACTGAGTTTCCACTCAGGTTGGGTATATCTTTGGATGTCTTCCAAATACTTTTAATGACCAAGAAAATCTTTGTAGCTTTAAGGAGGCTATTGGTGCCTTTTATCAAGAAGAAGCAGTGAACTTGAAAAATATCATCTTTATAAAATTACGTGTTTCATTTGAAGATTTCATTATATTCCAAGCCCGTTTTGATGTAATCCCATCTAGTTTGATAGAAACCATCTTCCTAGAGTCATTTTTAATGGAGTTCCAGTGATGTATCCCTAAACCAGCAAGTTCTTAACGACCCTGGAAAGTGACTGCTTGATTACACTTTAACGGTATTTGCAAATAAAATCACAAGTAATTAAGGGGAAATCTCCAGGCTTTTGAGCAAGTTTGATGCATGATAACTGCCTGATTCAGCTTCATCTAGAGTAATGCTGTGTAGGCAACAGCTACTGAGATCAATAGCAACGTAATGATAGTGGCAGAATTAAGTGAGTAACCTGAGAACTGTGCCGCAGAATGCATGCAGCTGCCACGAACCACGGCCACACAGTGCACTCGGTGCTTCCGTCCTAAATGTTCATCAAAAGACGCCCTGCAGGAAAATGGAGTTAGATGCTCTTTATTGCTGATCGTGTCTCTTGCCACATTTATCAGGGAAATTGGATTAGCAGTTGGCAGCTGCAGGTAGACAAGATTCTGCAGTGATTAAATATGCAGCTTGGCTGCATTTGTTGTGACAGACCTTTAGTAAATTCTACTGTAAGCACCATCTGTCTAATTTGTATAAAGAAAACTTGGTGCTTTAAGCTACCGATAAAGAACTAAATCTGTTGCTTTATCATAAACAAAACTTTTGCACTAAATGCTTTTAAATGTAATTTATTAGGTTAAGGCTATTTTTCTATCATGATGAATAAATAATACATGCAAAAGTGCTTTCAGGTACTTCATTTTGCAAGTACTAGAGATAAAAACATTTCTGTTTTGTTCTTCAATAAAGTATTTAGTATTCCAATCCACAGGAGGTGATGCTGTTAAAATATCTCTATGAAAATGCCGCAGGACTGCCAAATTCATTTAATTTGCAAACCTTACCAGGATTTTCTAACTCCCTATTTATAGATATTTTTCAAATGCGGATTTCAAGATAAACTTAAATATTAAGGACCTATGTTGCCAAATTGAAATATAGTCATGAGGAAAGGAATGCTGCAAAACTCTTAAATTTATAGCTTTGTTTTCTTACTTAGTCCTAATAAAACTGAAGAGAACACTGAATTTTTGTCTTGGGTTTTTCTCTTCAACATAAAGGGGAAAAAGAAAGAAAATACTGTGACAAATCCTGGCTTTACATTATTATTTCAAAATATGTGTTTTCCCCCTAAATTGTATCCATGGTAAAATATAATCCAATATACCCCTGACTCGTGCATCATTTTTGATTTGGCCATGACATCATCGGTTTTAAGGAAAATGAATGAAAACTTCTCAGAGGACGAGGAGTAGTTAAATAGGAACCTGCTATCTTTAGTCCCTTCGTAAAAACTCCACGATGTTAAATTATTTAAAATCCTTGATTTTCAGCATGCGCACATTAAAAGTTTTCGCACTAAGTGCCAAATGTTGCAAACAGCACTTTAACAGAATGATTTTGCTTTGATCCCTGTAGCAGTTCCTGAATAATTTATCACAGGTTATTGCCTTAATTCTGGAGAGGGATAGAGCAATAAAGGCAGATGAAAACACTCCAGTTGAAACACCTTGGGGCCTGCTCATTCCTCTGACACGGCTCTTTTGTTGGAACTATTTAGAGGTTATTAAGATGTGTCTTCAGAATTAAGAGTATGCTGTAAGGATGAAGACAGCCATCTTAATTCTAAAGACAAAGCACAATGACCCTTCACCTTCTTTTTCTTTGTTGTTATTATATAGTAGAATTATGAGGATAATATTATAGCTGCCCCCAGTAGTGCCACTACAGTAAAGGGTCTGTCAGACTTTCCATTAGAAACCCTGTTTTGGGGGTCAGGGTGGAAGGAGCCTCGTTTCAGCTGTTTCCCAGCCCATTCATCTCACACTTGGCACACAGACAACTGTTCACCATGCAGCAGACTGAAGCACTCAGCAGTTTCTCCTTCAACTATCCTAAAAGGAATCCATAGGATTAGATCCCTAGACCCATCCCACTCCCCAAAACAGCCTCACTAAAAATACAGGAGACTCTTACTCTTCAGATCAATCTAGAATCTAGTGTTGACCAACCGTAGGAGAAAGGCAACTTTTAAAATAAACCTCTTTGTACTATTTTAAATGAGATAGTAAACTGTGGCTCCTCCTCCCCCAAATTTCAATAAGATCACCTCTCACTCTCAAATTATTTAGTAGCCTGGTTTGGTTAACAGTTTTTCTGTGTCGTAACAGAGCTGAGTATGTTTTGGCTAATGAGAGAATACTTTCTCAGTGTTGTTTGTGTATCTGTGTAGATTATTACAGTACTCACTGCTGCTTTGAGATAAAAGGTATTGTTTGAGCATAAGAAATCTGTTTCTTATTCACATTAACACTGCATTTTTCTGTTCAGTTGAATTTATTTAAAATACACAGTTATATGCTTCCTCTGTTTTGTAGTAACATTTTATAAAATAATACATTGATATAATTTCATAGCCACATTTTACTGCATTAAAAACAACCATACATTTGAATCAATTAGAGCACTTCTATTAACTTGGTGTCTTTTAAGGAAAATTGTGATAAATTAAAAATTAACCTTTTTTGTATAATGAGAATAGTCTAAAATATTTTATTAAAAGCCCTTTGTACTAGGCACAAAAAAGGTAAAACTGATGGTTCCTGTTGGCTAATTTAGAATTGAGTGGTGGGTATCTCATGTGTATATGGAAACTTAAGATTATTTGAAGAATAGCCTGAAACTTGTAAGTATATGTAATAAAATTAGAATAAAAGGGCCACTTTAATAGAAAGACTACAAAGCCAAGTAATCAGAAAAATTTTTCGAAAAAGGCTTCTCAGAAGATGTATTTTGTTCTGGAGGCTGTGAGGAATGTGGCAGGCTGAGAAAGAGAGGAACAGGTTCCAGGTGGTGAAAAAAGGCTATATAAAAGGCAAAATGTTGTTTTAAAAAAAAAAAAAATAGTGGATCATATGAGGGAACTACAAGGAGGGCAGCTGGTTATAGAAAAACAAGGACTGGTGAGATTGTGAGAGAAAAAGGAGTAAGTCATTTAAAGAAGCAGAAATAGAAATTCAGAGTTTTCAGATTCAGAAATTCAGATAACCATCATTCTATAAACCGTTAGCATAGAAACTGAATATTCTTATAAGCAACATCTTATAATTATAAGATTATAATTATATTGGGTTATATTGAGTCACCTTTTAGCTAGAAAGAGTATGGAGAATGAGAAATTGCAGATACTTCTGAGAGTTGAAGTAGTGTTTCCTACTTTGAAATATTATTCAGCCATTAAGATGAGGGTCAGAATTCACTGCCTCTTTAATGATAATTTAAACGCCTTCCTAAAGAGGTTTACATTTATTACCAAAATGTGGGAAAAGAGAAAATCTGGTAAAAAGAAAAGTTCAGAGACCATTTTCTGGCCAGATATTTCCACTGAAACGGTATCTTTAGAAATAACAGTTGTATAATATATCTCAATTATCCCACCCCCTTGTTTTGCAGTTACGTTTATTTGTGCTCTTTGTTCTGACATTCTAGCATCTGTTCATGGGTTTTCTGTGCTCTTCCCAAGCATCATCCTAAGGACAGCTTAATTAAGAGTCTGGAATATGAGTCAGATCTCTTTTATTTGAGAGTCAAGCAGTTTTTTTCCTCTAAAACTTATGGAACACTTGCTATATATCAGGCTTTTGCTAGGCATTTTCACATAAATTTATTAGACTTATTTCTCACAATGTCTCTGTGAAAGAGGCTTTATTAACCCCTTTTATAGATGAGAAAACCAAGACTGATAAATTGTCTTGCCTTCAGTCTTAACGGTAAATAAAGCAGGGATTCAAATTCAAGTCTTATTATATCAAATGTAGAACTTCTTTCCTTACGTCTTTTCCTTGCTTAGGGAATGCAACTGCCATTCTGGGTATATCACAGTATCAGTAGGTCACCAGGCCAGTTTTATTTTGTCCTAAAGTTATTAAGGATATTCATTAGGAATCTTTAAATGCCAGTACCTTTGTAAGATAGACTC
The DNA here is from genome assembly GCA_004363605.1 of Indri indri. Lineage (NCBI taxonomy): Eukaryota > Metazoa > Chordata > Mammalia > Primates > Indriidae > Indri > Indri indri. The sequence goes on along the minus strand of RJWJ010013442.1, from coordinate 18,847 downwards.
TAAATTGTATAGTGGGACTGATTTCGTGAAAGCTGATGTTATTATTAAATAATGTCTAGACCATGTGCATATCTGTTTTGTGAAATTATCAGTCCTGGTCTCTATTTTAATTTGGCACTATTCAGAAACAAAGTATATTAAGGATCTAAATGTTTAGCTAAGCTGCTGGCGTTATGACTTAGCTCAATTTATAAGAAGCAAAGTAGAGTCGGTCAGCAGATTTGATGGTCTATTTGTTTAAAGAGTCTATGGTATTCTATAGAAAGAGATCTGGACGAGACATTTTAGCTAATGAATCAAAATCAGATATGTGGTCATTATTGCCTGATTATTACTCCATCTGCTCTGTGCTAACGTGAAAATCAATTACTGTGTCTCTTTCCCACTGACAGCGTATGTTGATCGGGCTGGCAAGAGATCTTCGAGGGATTGCCTTTGCACTGAACACAAAGACCAGCTACACCATGCTGTTTGACTGGATGTATCCTTATTACACTGTGACAATACCAGCTCTGTGCACAGAGGGATGCCAGGCCCCTCGCTTTCGTTTAATAGTATGGCACAGTAGGGAAGAGGAAACAAAGCTAAATGAACTAATGTGTAATCAGCTAAAAATTACAGCACAGTGGCAGCAGTGCAGATAACTGAGCATAGCATTTGGAGACCCAGCTCAGAGAGGCTACTTTTTTGGTGCCATTAAATATTAACAACTTAAAAATCACTTCCCCCAAATGATTGTTTATGTTAGGGTTGCAGAGATAATCTAGCTAACATCTTTACTCAGGATCAATGAATCCTACCATTTGGCATTTTTGAGAAGATTTTAATCTCTACTTTCATCTCATTTAGGAGAGCTGAGAAGGTCATTTTATATCTTTGAGGCCCAACTCATCATGCCACAGTTTTTCATCATGCCACAGTTTTTCATTATGAAAATATTAATGGACATGAAAAAAAGGAAATAAGTAGTCACAATTTGTGTGTGTGTGTGTTTGGGGGTTTTTTTGTTTGTTTTTGGTTTTTTTGAGACAGAGTCTTGCTCTATTGCCCTAGCCGGAGTGCTGTGAAGTCATTATAACTCACTGCAACTTCAAACTCCTGAGCTCAAGCAATCCTCCTGCCTCAGCCTCCTAAGTAGCTGGGACTACAGGTGCGTGCCACCACAACCGACTAAATTTTCTATTTTTTGTAGAGAGGGGGTCTTGCTCTTGCTCAGGCTGGTCTTGAACTCCTGACCTCAAGCAATCCTCCTGCCTCGGCTTCCCAAAGTGTTAGTATTACAGGCATGAGCCACGGTGTCCATCCATGATTTGTTATTTGATATAAGATTTGAATTTACCTTTACCAAAGGTTCATACAAGCAGGGGGAAAAAAAAACAAAAAACCCACAGAAATGCCTCATGATACAAAAGTAAAAAGAACATGGACTTTGGTGTCAGACCAGGCTTGAAATCCCAGCTCTTCATTTACTGTGTTGTCAATGTACTCTGGCAAGACATTTCACCTCTCTGAGTCTTGGTTTTCTCATCAGAAAACAGAGATAATTGGGTATCATGGCTTATTGTGATCATTAAAATAGGTAATACACTTTGTGTAACATCTGACACATATCAGTAGTGGTAAATGGTTATTAATATTATTTTTAAAGTATTGCATGAAATCGTCTTTGATCACAAAAGGAAGTGATAATTTATGCAAGTCATATAAATATTATGTAGTGGTTTCATGCCTTTTGTACATGAAACCATCGGAGCACATAAGAAAAACTCTATAGTCTTAAAGCTAATTTACTTTTTACGTTACATAATTTCTCAGTTGCTTTGTTCAAACCCTTCTTATGCAAACTTCCTCTAAATTAAATTGCAAAAGAAACTTCTTAAATTCAATCTTCGGCTACTGTGCCATAGTTGTGGCCCAAAACAATAATTAACAGGGGTTCTATGCATGTTTCGGGGAGAATTCTACACATTATAAAAATTTTTAAACATTAATTTGAGTACTGACTTACATTTTTAGTTCCTGTTAAAATCTACTCATCAGATTTATGTGCCCAGAGAAAGGTTAGAGATAAGATTTTTCCATGTCATTTAAGAATCATATTCATGCTTTATGTCAGCATATAACGTACATATACAGAGATTATAAATTTTAACACAGGAAGTTTTATAATCCTCTTAACTATGAAAGTTAAACTGGAATTATATATGACCCTTTTATTTCTCTCAACATAAATAGCAGGTCCAAGACTTAAAATTTTCATGTCTTTGAAAAATCAGAAAAATCTCCTTTTGGCACTTAAATATTGATGGGGATCTTGAAACCAAGCTATAACTCTATGCTATCCAGCCATTAACGTTTCGTATTTTCCTCTTCAACAATTTTAACCAAGAGTCAAGATCGGAAACCTTCTCCTCGGTGTCAAAGAAGAAATATCTTCCATAATTGATACTGTCCAAAATTTAGAAAAGATATTATAATTTAAGTTTGTAATTGTCTGTTTTCCATTTTCTTACTTCTTTTTGGGGGGCACCTATCTGAAATGAAACTTTTGTCCAGCAGATGGCAGAAAATAGCAAATGGAAAATCTTAGGACTTAATGTTTTGTTTTGAACTAGAAACCATTGTCTCCTCCATTTGACCATAGATGTTGAAGTTATTAGGGTCAGGGGCAAAGGACAAAGTGTCAGTTATGCAGGAAGCTGTGTTAGATTGCCAAATGGGGTGGTTTGGTACTGGCCTTGCTTATAATAATTGAGTTTCAGTAGCAAATCAGCTTCCTTGGGAAAAGGCCAAAGGCTTTTCATAATTGTATTGACAACAAAATGAATATGATAAATGGTGTTCATTCAGTTGAGACAAGATTTATAGTTTTCCTTTGGGCAAGGGATGAAGAGCAAATATTTACAATAATAGTAAAATTTGTTTAAAAGTTATATTATTTGATAATTCAAAAAGCTTTATTAAAATATTTTGAAATACTTTAAGCAGTTTCAGGTGATAAAGTACAGATTGTTTCCAAAATATGCAAGTAATGCAGAAATGAATAAGTATATGATGAAAAAAAACATATGGATATGAAAGTCATTTATTCTTCCTGAAATATTGATATGTCAAACCGTCAGTGATGATTCCCACATTACTGCTGGGGAAAGTTTATTTGCCTTTTATCCACATAAATGTGTGTTCTTTAATATGTTATACAATCTTTAGCATGCAGAAGAAACATCCTATAAGTGCACATGTCATCTGAAAGTCAAAATGCATTTTATTTATGGCTATTATTTGATAAAATGCTATTTTAGTGGTTAGCTATTTAATTCAAAAACATTTCTATAAACACTGACTGCATTAACTGCTACACAAACTACATTGCTTATCACTGTCCTTCCAAAACTAAATTGCCTGAAACTACACAGCAACCATATTGATAAATTGTTTTTACAACTGGAGAATTAAAGGAGGATCACTGATATACTTCTTTGCCCCTATGGTGAGAATGCAACAGTAAGAAAGCACCTTATCTTTTAGTGCATTTAATCACTTTGTTTAAATTTTCCCAGACTATACTTAAACTGAAGTATGAAAAATCCAGAGGGAAGTTGAAAAAAAAAAAAAATAAAGGAACTTGTGCACTATTATTTCCTCAGTCTTTGAATTGCCATAATCTGATGTTTGAGCATACTATTTTGGGTCAAGAAATCAATGCTGTTCATTAATGTGCATAAACATGTTATATAAGGACAAGGCAAGACAATGAGATACGTAGAAGAGCACAAACTTTGGAATCAGGCAGTCTTAGATTCCAGTCATAGTTTCACCACTTAACAACCTGTGGATCTTGGGTGAGTTACTTAATGTCTCAGCATCACAGTTTTCTCTTCCATGAAACAAGACTAATAATACCTTTCTCACAGGTGTTATGAGAAGTATTGTGATTATGTAAAGAGTCTAGTACAGTGTCTGGCTTACTCCACCACTGTTGTCAGTTTCTTTCCCTAATATGGAATGAGACAAAGGAATCCCATTTGCTCATTTATTCAATAAATTGGGCTAAAGACTGTGCTGGGTTCATGAGGGATATATTAGGTTATTAAGTATGGAATATCTGATTTCCTTAAGTACTAAGTTTGACAGTTGATATCTCTGACATTTCACTTTGACAGTTCTTTTTTATTATTATTATTGCGAAGGTATTTCCTTATTCTTTCAAACACATTTTGGCTTGTGATTTTCTCTCAATTTTTTTTTAGAGCAATTTTTGTGACACCATAGTTAAGTCAAAAATTCATGTTATTTTTTAATATGAGTTCTGTCGTAGAACCAATGCATCACAGACAGCTCGAAATATCAATGAAGTGTTTGGGAAGGATGTGGCTAATGAATGCACAGTACGTTGGCAGTTTGAGAAGTTCCATTCTGGTGATGTTACTCTTGAAAATGAGCCATGTGGGCGACCTAAGACCAAGGTGGATAGTGATGAGCTGAAAGCTGTGGTGGAAGGGAATCCATCTCAACCTACACATGAATTAGCAGCAAGGTTTGACATTACTATTCCAACAATATTGGACCATTTGAAACAAAAGGGCAAGGTAAAGAAGCTGGATAGATGGGTACCACATGAATTAAACAAGCATTAGAAGAGAAATCGTCTTAAAGCTTGCCTTTCTTTGTTGTCACAACATAAAAGCAAACCATTTCTACACTGTATTGTTATGTGTGATGAAAAATAGATTCTTTTTGACAATTGCAAGTGTTCGGCATAATGATTGGATAAAGATTAAGTGCCAAAACACAGTCCAAAATAGAATATTCATCACAAAAAAACTAACGGTGTCTGGTGGTCCAGCACTGGTATTATCCACTACAGCTTCATGAAACCCAGTCAGTCCATTACAGAGGATGTCTACTGCAACCAATTGGATGAAATGATGAGAATGCTAGTGGCTATTAAGCAGCAGAGATTGGTCAATAGAGAAAGGCCAATCCTCTTGCAAGACAACTGCTCAACCCCATGTGGCATAAACAACACTGCTCAAACTGTAAAAGCTGGACTTGGAAACTCTCTGTCATCCACCATATACACCAGATCTTGCACCAACTGACTACCACTTTTTCCAGGCTTTGGACCACTTCTTACAAGGAAAAATACTCAATTCTCAATAAGCTGTGGAAAACGCCTTTCACAATTTCGTCTCTACTTGCTCTCCAGGCTTTGCTGCTGGCATAAAAAAGCTACTGTTAAGACGGCAAAACTGTTGATAGTTTAGGCCCATACTTTGATTAATTGTACTGCTTCTTGTTTGAGATATAATAAACTAAACTTTTGATTTGAAATTGGATATTTCATATTTAATGACCTAATAGATTACTTAGACACAAATCCTAATCCAAACAGAGTCAGCTAGATACCTATGTAAGTGACTACAATAAAATATAGAAAGTGGTAAGTACCATAACAAAGATACGAATAAGACAGTGATTGCATTTAGCTGGGGAATCAAGAAAGGCTCTGGAAAGGTGAAGATATTGCTGTAGATCTTACCACATAATTAGGATTGGACCATGTAGAAATAGGAAGAAAGACAGGTTTTCAGTTGGCCTAAGCATCATGTTTATAAAGGTAGTAGTGGAGATGCTTTGTTATGGGTAAATTTTTTTCATGGTTGGAAATGGGGGTTATCTGGGACTCTTGAAAATCAGGCTAAGGAATCTTCCATAGGTATTATAAAGCAATTGGTAGTTTTGATTAACTAATAATTTCAAGAAGAAAGTGATTAGCAATATCATGTTGGATAAACTGAAATAGGGAAGAAAGTAAACCTGAAAAATCATTGTTGTTTCAGCAAGCATTTTCTGAGTGTCAGTTCTGTGCCAGGCACAAGAAATGCAACAATGAATAAAATGATTACTCTTTAGAAGCTCACAATGTAGTGGATATAAAAATAACTAATAAATGATTAAATACCAATGTATTTTAATGAAGATGCATGCAAAAGGCCATATGAACGTGTGAGGAAGAGATTGGTATTTTTGGCAAAATAGGGAATGCTTCCCAGGAGAAGTGAAAGTTGGGCTAAGCTTTGAAAAATGAATTGGCATTTGCCAGACAGGAGAGAGGAGAAGCTTCCAGCAGCAGTCCCTTCATGAACAAAGGTCCAGGTGTTTGCATATTCACGGAGTACCTTTAAAATAAGCCCTGAACTGGCAAGCTATGTCTGTTCTGGAACCACATCCACAAACCCTTATCTCCTAACACTTTTAACAAAAACTCTCTTTTGTTGCCTTCTGGTAGATTATGATGCTTTCTCTACTGTGAAATCCCAGAGGAAAAGAATTATGTTTTTACTCATTTCTGTTTTCTTGAGGTCCAGCACATAGTAACTACTAATAAGTACTGGATTGGTGGATGGATGGGTATTATGAAGAAGGGTAACTTCTTCATTTTTGGCATCTTATAAGGCAATGTCATATCATTAATGCCTTTGATTTTTCATTTATGTGAAATGGACTTTAGCAATTCCTATTGAGCAGATCAGGTGAAAGCAGTTAGATCTGTGCCTCTCTTACCTAAGGTCTCCCACTCTCTTCCTCCTATCCATATATACGTAGTCCTCACAAGACCACTGGAAAATTAAACTCCTAGATAGGGGTTCTGATTCTCACCCTGTAATCTGAGCTTGGCATTCTCACTCTGAAGCCCTTTTAACCTCCCTGCTTAGTAGACCTCTACTCTGCTTTCTAGTAATCACTCATTTTCTCTGTGGCAGTCACCTCTGTCAGAAGCATATTAGAATTGGCACCAGTCTCATTCCACACAGAAAAGGGAGCATCTCCTCATATCCCCTGGCCTTATCCCATAGTGAATGCAGCATGGTCTGAAAAATATGACAGTCCTAATGCCTTTAAAGTGCCTTGCAAAGGGGCCTATGTGTGCCTCTGTTATTCTTAGGTTCTGAGATTTGGTTCTTTTAAATTTTCTGATGAGCCTTACAGGTGCTTTACCACTAGTGATCTCTGGGATTATGCTCAGGAGATCTCATGGTAGAAAATTTTTTCACCTGTGCTCTTCCAGCACGCCTCAGAATTTTAGTACTCCAAGCATCCCTATTACATGTCTGCCGTCCAGATTTGAGCATGAATTCCCCAAGAATAAAAGCTGTGTCTTTCTTAACTCTGTATCCCCAGCCCCTACTACATAGCACATAGTATCTACCATCTATCAAAAATAACGGCTTTTCTCCCATAGAAGAAAAAGTAGCCAAAATAAAGTTAATAATCAAGTTCACTGCTTTTATTTTTTCATTTTCATGCAACCGAAACCTCATTCCCACATATATACTAACTTATCACCCATCCCTCCTTTATTTTCCTTTATTGTGCTTTCTAACATATTGTATATTTATTTTCTGTGTTATTAGAATATAAATTCCATGAGGGCAGGAATTTTCTAATGTTTTGTTCACTGGTGTCTCTGGAGAGTCTAAAACAGTGCTTGTTACACAGTAGGACTTCAGTAAATATGTATTAAGGAAATTGTTTCAATATATGCAAATACAGCTTTAACATGGCATCTCTAATGGGAAAAAAATGTTGCTTTTGGCATTTGTAGGAGGCATACCACTCTTAAAGCTATCAGGGGCTTATTTTCATTGAACATTATGTGAACTATTTCCTAAAGCCTCAAAGTGAAATGTACACTTTAAAAAATTAAATAGGTCTAATCAAATATGCTATACCTCATTTTTAGGTTGCAAGTTTATAGCAACAAATATTTATTGAAATCTACTTTGTGCCAGGCCCGTGCATACAATAAGTGTATAGTACCTGCCCTTAAAAAGCTTATAATAGGAGAGATAGACAAGTGCTATACTAGTGCTAACACAGGATTCCATAGCCATACACAGGAAACACTCCTAACCCCACAGGGATGGGTGGGGGCAGGTACATTTGATGTCAGAGAAGGCTTCCTGAAATAATTGACACCTATATTGAAATCTGAGGGACAAATAGAAATTTGGTAGAGGAACTTGGTAGAGTCTCTGTCCTTTAGAAACTCACTAATGGGTCAGACAGGTAACACAGGCAACCAACTGTAATACACTGTGTTATAAGGCATACATTCAAGAATGCTTATTGAACGTAGTTGAGGAAAAGATTGATGTCTTGACAAAATAGAGAAAACATCCCGGGGAGGTGAAACTTCAGCTCGGTATTGAAAGACAGGAATGTGTTAGAAGAAGCAGTATATAAAGAAATGGAGATGAGAGGCCTGGCATCAGTGGATTTGCAGGGAGTTATAAATGACTGAATCATAGACAGAGTAGAAGTGCTAAGAGATGAAGCTGGAAGTAGGCAGGGGCCAGATCTTAAAAGACCTTGTATAGCATGCTAAGGAGTTTGAAATTTATTCTAAGAACAGAGAAGAAAATTGTGGTGACCTTTCCTTCTCATTATGGAGGGTTCTACCCATACTACACAGAAAAGGAACAGCATTAAGTGATTCAGTTCAGCATTTCTATCTGAAACAAAAACAGAAGTCCATTGGAAAGCATCAAGAGAGACACTTGAGGATTGGGAAAAGAAAAGGAAAGGGAAATGAAGGCAGTGACATAGAATTTGGGGGCCTTACTCCTATATTTATGTTTCTGTTTAGCAAGGAGGAAGTCGGGTGTGAGTTAAAAGGCCAGTGGAGCTTAGAGTTTTCCAAGTCTTTGGCATAGACTTATCAGAAGCATACATTTCTTAGTATTAATGAGGATGTTCGAGAATTTCTCTTTGTGTGTATATTGGACTGTCTTTTAGCAACACTGACCTTGAGTGAATTAATAGTTACCCAAAGATTTTCTTCAAGCTAACATCCCAGATGTTCCTTGACACTACAGTGGGACCAAGTAGAGCAAGTTAACAACTTAAAAAAAAAAGAGAGAATGTAATGTTGAAACTGGGAAATAGATATGTGGGATTTATTATTAGTATTTCCTTCTACTTGTTATGCATGTCTGAATTTTCATAATAAAAATATTTTTTCTAGGTAGTATGGTACCCACGAAACTCTGATAATAATAGCTCAAATATGTTTTTATCCTCATTAACTAAATTTACTTTCCTCTCCTACAACATTAAGTATAATTCTTTAAATGTGTTACTTATATGATACTTTAAACATAGATCTTTTGTTTATACAGTATGCCAAGAATAAAGCAATATAATATATGGGATATGTTACAAATAAGAGCAAATAGCTTGCAGACCAAAAAAATGTAAGTATGGCTATGCAGGTTAGGGACAGAAATTTATGAAATTCCTATTGTATAGAATAGACATAGGACCAATCTGAATTCCTTTAATTCTTTTTAAGTGGCACTAATTTTTAGGAACAATATTTCTTTTGATCCTTAAATTCTTTAACAGACTTTATAAAAGGTACCCGACATACCTTCCCATTCTTCAGAGGGCTATTGAACGGTGGTATGGAGAGCCAGCTTGTACAACTCCCATCTTGAAACTTATGGCAGAACTGATGCAAAATAGGTAAGCAGTATGACAGGGAGTGAATAAACAATCTGTTATTGGCAGAAAATTCCAAAAGTCAGACTTTCCTTCCTGCGTGTGTATTTGCAAAGCGTAGCAAGAGCCCAGGAACCAAAACTTAAGGTAATCAGTGAAAACATTAAAATTAGAGACATAAGATTGAGACTTTTTGGGAGAAAGAAGTATGCTTAGTTTTATATGGGAACTATGGGAAGTTGAAAATAAATTGGTAGACGACAGCCACCATTATTTAAAATATTCAAAGGCACAAAATGGAGGAAGCTAATATTTTATATTAGCTATTTTAACTATTTCACAGCGTAGCTGCAATTCTGTAGAATTTTAAAGCAGAAAAAAAGTTTAGAGATCTCTGAGTTGAGATGTCCACTTGATGGAGAAGGAAACAGTCCCAGAGCAATTCAAGGGCACATAGTTGTCTGCCTCAGGAGCTCTCAGGATTGTCCCTGCTTTCCCTTCCAAGTTACGCTTCCTCCTCTATGCCAAGATGCATGTATTTGGATGATTTATATACTGAAAATTTTCACTGAAATAGCAACTACAACACTTTTCAGAAATTGCCTAGTTGACCTTATAATTTGCATAGACCAGCAGAGATTCAAATACTCTGCATATAGGTATTAATAAAGATATAGCTAAAAGAAAAAAACTCTGCAATAAGCTAATTGTGTTTACCTCTTTAAAATATGTCATTGTGTCTATGGCTTAGCACCAAATTACCTGTCACTTAGCCATCCTGTTTCATCAATTCCTCTTTGTAAACTGCATGTTTAGAGGGAGAATATCTAGATAGGGAAAAGGAGTATGGGTTGCAGCTCTAATGTTATCTCTGGTACTGAGTTTTTCACAGCAATAATTTAGAATTTTTACTCTAAAACAAGAGGTGGAAAAAGACCTGGCAAATAAAGAAATGTGAGTATTATTTTGAAAGCTGTTAGTTTTTAAAAAATAATCCTCATCGGTGCCTTAAATATTTAAAGAAGGATGGCTTTATATTTTATATTAGAAATTTAGTTTGCTTTTTAATTAAATGCTAATTTTTTCAACCAGATAATTGATATTATATATTATTGATATAACATTTAATACTAAAGGAAAAAACTCATTGCACTGTAAAGGATTTTATGTCTGCTATGGGCAGATAACTCTTATTAGCACAATTATCTTAAGAACTACCTAGTGAAAATCTGTTACCTGAGAAAATATGTTATCTTTTCTATATTTTTATAGCATCTAATGTGAATTATGTGTATGCATTTCTTTTCTTTAATTAGGACTTTATGCCAACAAATGTTCATAACATTTTTATTAATAGTAGGTTATAATTATACTTAATACTAGAGCATTTTGAAAAAGCATGGAAAAGCAAAAATTCATTCTATTCTTGGCAAATAGGACTTTAGAAATGTCTTTGCTTTTTGTTATTTTTTTGCTAATCCTTTTAAAAATATGCCATTATTTCTTGAAAGCCAAAGTGATGTTTAAAAGGCAAATAATATGTTGGGATGGCATGTCAGTCTTTTATCCTATTCATACTGTTTTCTCAACTGGAACCAGGGAAGTAGAATTGTTCTCAAAGAACTTCTGAAATTTGTTTCTTTTTACCTAAGCAGTTGTGTACAGTGGAAACTAATGTAATTTAATGTGTTTGAAATATGCTTGAAGCATCAAATGATTCATTATGTGATTTATATATTAATATATGCAGTGTTAAAGCTACCTGGATTTCCTATCTATCACTTTAGAATTTATCTTAAAGATGTGTATCAGACACTGTAGGAGATATCAAATGTAAATACATATCTCTGTCCAAGTATTTATATAAACTTACACATAAACACCTAGAGTTTATTATTATTATTATCTACAAACCACTTTGCATAAAAGGAGAAAGGGCAAGAAATCTGTGATATATGATGTCAGGATATTGTTTTAACAGATAAAAAATGAACTCTTTGAATCAGCAAATAAATGAAAATAAGTCTTCTTAATTGTCATGGTATCTTTATAATGAGAAAATTAGCATATGTATTTTATCAATAGTTGTTGAATAGAATGACACCTTAAGAGATAATTGTACTGCTGCTACTTGTAATAAATGAAAATGTTGGATATTTTAAACCTGTATTTGGTTTCTTTATCTGCACATACAGTCTAATTTTTTGCTGTGTTTCTTAGATCCCAGCGTTTGAATTTTGATGTATCATCTCCTAATGGAATTCTTCTCTTCAGAGAAGCTAGTAAAATGGTTTGCACTTATGGTGAGTATTCTTTTCCATATTTGTCTGTGCAATATAGTTTTATCTCTTTGGAGGAAAGAAAGATGTTAGTTATTTTGTTCTTTTGAACTTTCATATCTGTGTGAATTTGTGAAGTGGATAATAGAAGTGCAGAAAGCCAGGTAACTATCACATTGGCATCAGGAGAAGTATAAACAGCATGCCTTGGACTACAAATCATGCCTGACCAACTTGATGAATTTCTTTTGAATAAAATTGCAGTGTCAGTAGGTAAACGGAATACACTAGATAGAATATTGAAAAGTTATAGCATATTCAGAATTGCTCAAAGTTACATCAAGGAGTTTGCTGTCTCGGGTCAAGGATTACTTAGACCTATATGTCAGAATTTGAAAAGAGCAGTGAATATTTTATTACAGGGAACTTTTGGGCACTGTACCCCTAAAAGCAGAGTTCTGTAGTAAAGATTGTCCTATTCAATTACAGCCCAAGAATTTTAGAATTTGGTTAGCAGTTTGTACCTTACAACTATCATAAACCCTAATACTTGCCAATTCTGACAGCTTTACCAATGAAAATCTCTACTCTCTGAGGCCTTCGTGTAGACAGAGAAAGGGGATAGGATGGATAAGAATGCTCTTTAATCTAATTTGGCACACACAGACTGAATCTCAGCTGAGCTAGGCTCTGTGCAATGTACTTTCTCCTGAGAGATGTTTCCCTGTGTCCTCTTTTGTTGTCTTCTTTTTTGTCTGTTCTTTCCCAAATCAGCAAACTATAAGTACATTTGGTATCAAAAATTGCCTGTGATTCTCACATTCCTTTTTTTAAGTACCTAGAAATAGATTTTACAAAATTTTGTAAAGCCTCTTTACTTTAACTGTGTGTGTGTGTGTGTGTGTGTGTGTGTGTGTGTGTGTGTGTAGGAACAACCATTAAAAGTATATTACCTTTTGAAAAGTAAAAGTCTGTTTTTAAAAAAAGGACAAAAGTCGTGTTTTAAATTATTTTTACTTCAGTTCAAAACACATTCAGTTCAAAGCACTATCTGATGTATATGCATTGTAGGCCTCCACTTAAAAATGCTTAGTTTTAATTGCACATTCGATTTGTAGAATTTAAGCTAATTAATGTATGGAAACTACAGAAAACACCTATATAAGACAGTAAACTTGTACACTCTTATTTTCATCTTTACCAATAACTGCATTACCACACCTTTTGCAACTGTTTGAAAACAGACACAATCAAATCATATAAAAATGCTTTGCCTCCTAGAGGTAAAAATGGACCCTTTTTAAAATATTCTAAATGCAGTTCGCCATACTTTCAGTGGATATTTAATTCCTGTCAAAGTCTTATCATACTAAGTAAGATATGTCTGTACCTTTTCTAAATACAGAATGATATATAAGAAAAAGCACAATTTAAGGAGACTAAAAGATCTGAGTACTAGGCAGGGGGCTGGGGAAGGGCTGGCTCGAAGGTGGCAAGAGGATGCGCCTGAAACAGCCTAAGAAGCAGGCCAAGGAGATGGCCGTGATAAGGTGTTCAAGCAGAAACAAAAAGAGGAGCAGAAGAAACTCGAGGAGCTAAAAATAGAAGGCCACAGGGAAGGGCCCCCCTGGCCACAGGTGGAATTAAGAAATCTGGAAAAAAGTAAACTGTTCTTTGTGCCTGAGGGGATGGCAACCCCTGATTCCACTCTTATTTAAATATCTTTTACCACCTATAGCTAGGTGTTGTCTTGGAGCCTATTGTACATTTAAGAGTAAATTTTTATAAAAAAAATCATGCAGTGGCTCATCATCTCTTTAGATCTTTTCACTCAGCCATTCCTACCTTAGCTATGAATTAAAGTACAACCAGCCCAGAATCCTGCCAGAGTCTGCTCTTTAGTCTTTTTTCTACCCTAAATTCTGTATCACCTGGAATTAAACCAACTCATTTGTGGGGGTGGGGGGGACAAAAAACAAAAAAAGATCTAAATACTAATCCTAGTACCAATGTTTATCAACTCCATGACCTACAGCTAAAATATTATACCTCTTTGTGGCTAGTTTTCTCATGTACAAAATTAGGAATAATAAATACCTACTGCCTACCTGCCTAGTTAGGATTTAGGGGGTTAGTTGAGCTACTCTGGGTAAAGGGTCTGACACAAGGGGTAATATGGAATAGGTAGTCACTGAATGTGCCTCTCCTTGATCAAAGGCCTTTCTCTTACACTCACCAAGCCAGCCTTCCTTGGGCAGGGGTTCACTGACCCACATCTTTGTTTTGTTCAGCAATGCCCGCTGCTTAGACCACACGGTGCTGCTTCCTCTGCCTATAGCCAGTGCTGAGCTTTTATTTTCTCACTTTTTTAAAGGAAATTAACAGTACATATATAAGAATCTCTTAGTAATCAATAGAGCTTTAACTATACAAACATTAGATTGCTGTTACCAGTAACAATTATATCATTCCTGCCCCTTTTTCTGGATCATTTCTTTCATTAAATATGTTTTTTCCTTTGGGGATTACTCATTATTGCAGTGATAAGAGAAGTGAACTTCTCTTCCAGTATCACTGGCTCTCTAGGACAAAATGTATGTCTGGCAAGTGACACTAAAAGGAATCTCAGAAAAATACCAAACCTGTGGGCTTCAGAATCTCTTCAGTCCCTTCTCAGGTTGTCTGACACAGACAAAGGCATAGCATCAAAAGTTAAGGAAACCAACTATGTGAGGATTACATTGGAGGAGGAGGAAGGGAGACGGAGAGAAAGGAAAGGAAGGGAGAGGAGAAGAGAGGTGGAAGGCAAAAAAAAGACAAAACCTTCAAAGCATTCTTGAGAAGAAAAGCCAGGACGGAGTTTTCTTACCCTCAAGAAAAACTAAGAGATTAGAGTAAGGCTCTGTTCATCAATTTAGACTAATAGAATGAGCAGCTTCCATTTTTTTAATCGCCTCTTATGGTCCTATAGTAGACCGTTTATCGTATATTACCCTGTTGAATCCTCAAGATAGGTATTACTACTTGCCACTCACTAGTTATATGACCTTGGTTAAGTTGTTTAGCCTCTCTTACTTCAGTTCCTTGTTAAAAAGAGAAAATATTAATAATACCTGCCTCATAACATGATTGTGAAGATTCAATTAGGTAATATGTGGAAAGCCCTTTGACCAGTTAGCTACTATGATTCCTGTTGTGAAAAAAATTGAAGCTCATAGAAGTTACAAAATTTGCCAGATATGACATGGCTAGCAAGTAGTTGAACTGAAATTTTATTCAAAGTCAGTATGACTTCAGATAATAGTCTTTCCATATTTTTTACTGCCTCTTGGGAGTTGCCACAGGAAGATTGTACCATGGATATTATGATGAAGCACTGTTCTTTAAAGTATGGAGATTTATATCCCAAAACTTAATGGAAATCAAAGGTTCAATGGAAAAATGTGCTTCAACTGTGTCACCAGTGACTTTGACACATGCACTTTACATAGAATAATAGAAAAATGTCTCTCACCCTCCACTGATTCCCATGCTTGCCCCCTATTGGCCAATCTGATGTATGTATCTTTACCTTCTGTAATGTTTTATTACCCATGCTCTTACCTCTGGAAATTCTCATATGATCATTGGAGGGAGATCATATGGTTGCCATCAGGAGTCTGGAAGATGAGGGAAAGAGTGACAAAGAGGACACTAAAGAGCCAGCATTGTTTATTTCTTTGGTAAGCCCAGGTGAAGGAAGGGGAAACCCATGGAGGAAAGATGCCAGAATATTCCGTGATCCCTTGTTTCCATTCTCACTGGGTTTTTTTCTCTGCTCACCTCTCATGGGAAGTTTTTGGGTAGTCAATGACTAGGGCAGTGCAGACAGGAAAGGACTCGTTTCCAAATGCACCTGATTTGTTATACATTGTGTGGAATACTTCCACCTCGCTGCACTATGAGACTGGCAGAAAAATAATATTTTTTATATGCTGTTTTATTTATCTGCATTCTGTCATGATATACTTTGATGTAAGTTTTTAATTTTGCTTCAGCTCTCAGCTGCTCTTGCTGTTACAGCTCAGGGTCAGCATTGAGGTTAGCCACAGTAGCACAAAACAATTTCCTGTTTGTATAGCCCAGGTAACACTTGGATAAGGATTAAATTTTACCACATTTTCTACTAGCCCAAGCCTATTATTTCTAATGAGTTTTAAATTGCTTCAAGAACATGTATTTCAAAACTTAGTGCTATGATCCATTCAGCCTGAGCAACTTAATAAAAGAAATTTCTTTCTTAAATTTTTGGTTAAAATGTTGCATGCAGTGTAATAAATGTTATTACTTTAGAAACCTACTTCTCAGTTTTAAGAAGTGGATGTTTTTTATGCTCAATTTTTATTTGTCTAATCTTTCCTTTCATTTGCCGCTGGGTCCTGCTATCTTTAGTGACATCTGTTGGTTGAGGAGTGCACAGGAGGGAGAAATAATGATTGTTTTCATAAGACTGACCAAAATGGAACTGCTTTTATTCCTTCCTTAGGTACCTGATTTAAGAAAGCTCAATGCGTTAAAACCTAAACTTTAAAAATGGATAGGCCCTTTTGTTACAACAGTGGGGATCTGTTCGTCATCCGTGGTGAATGTATCTTGCTCTTGCTGTGTAAACCTATCTTACTCCTCCTCAATAAACTTCATTTCCCGCTTGTCTTGCTTTTGGTGTATCTGGTCATTCTTCAGCCAAGAGCACACCAAGAAAAAAATTATTTAAAATAAAATTTGATAGATCAAGCTATGATTATTCAATGTATGTAAGAATTTACATCAGGGTTCTTAGAAGTGGTGTATACTCCATGTGTGTTTAAGGTATCACTTAATATGCATAAATTGAATTGGGAAAGTGCCTACAAGCCACTGTTACTCATTGTGACCTAGATAACAGTCTAGTGGTTTTCACACTGGGTTTTGCAGAGCCCTGAAGGCCTGTGTAAGTGCCACAAAGGCCCTCTAGAATGGGGGCGGGGGGGGCACAAGGATGCTTCTACTTTGACCAGGTCCTCCCAGCTATATAGTTAGCAATAGATTTCTTTATAAAAAATGTCATTGCTAAGACTTTTTTTTAAAGAGCTTGAAAATTGCTGGCATGTACTATTAGAAATATAAGAATGGAGGGTTGTGACTGTGTACAGGTATACCTCATTTTATTGTGTTTCACAGATACTGTTTTTTACAAATTGAAGGTTTGTGGCAACCCTGCATCGTTCAATTCTGTGGGCACCATTTATCCAACAGCACATGCTCACTTTGTGTTTCTTTGGCATGTTGGTAATTCTCGCCATACTTCAAACTCTTTCATTATTTTTATATCTGTTATGATGATCTATGATCAGTGTTCTTGAATGTTACTATCGTAATTGCTTTGGGGCACCACAAACCATACCCTTACAGGATGGCAGACATAACTCACGTGTGCTCTCACTGCTCCATGGATCAGTCTTTCCCCTGTCTCTCTCCTTCTCCTGAAGCCTCCCTCCGTGTTCCCTGAGACACAGTAATACTGAAATTAGGCCAGTTGATAACCCTATAATGGCTTCTAAGTGTTCAAGTGAAGAGTCTTGCATCTCTCACTTTAGATCAAAAGCTAGAAATGATTAAGTTTGGTGAGAAAGGCATGGTAAAAGCTGAGACAGGTTGACAGCCAGACCTCCTCCTTGTGCCAAACAGGCAAGTTGTGAATGCAAAGAAAAAATTCTTGAAGGAAATTAAAGTGCTACTCCAGCAAACACGAATGATAAGAAAGCAAAATGGCTTTATTGCTAATATGGAGACAGTTTTGGTGGTGTAGATAGAAGACTAAACCAGCCACAACATTCCCTTAAGCCAAAGCCTAATCCAGACTAAGGTCCTCTTCAATTCTGTGAAGGCTAAGAGAGGTGAGGAAACTGCAGAAGAAAAGTTAGAAACTAGCAGAGCTTGGGTCATGAGGTTTAAGGAAAGAAGCCGTCTCCGTAACATAAAAGCGCAAGGTGAAGCCGCAAGTGCCGATGGACAAGTCGCAGCAAGTTATCCAAAAGATCTGTCTAAGACAATTGATGACAGTGGCTACACTAAACAAGACATTTTCAATGTAGACAAAATAGCCTTCTATTGGAAGAAGAGGCCATCTAGGACTTTCATAGCCAGAGAGGAGAAGTCAAGGCCTAGCTTCAAAGGATAGGCTGACTCTCTTGTTAGGGCTGAATGCAGCTGGTGACTTTTAAGTGGAAACCAGTGCTCATTTACCAGTCCGAAAATCTGGGGCCCCTTAAGAATTATGCTAAATGACTCTGCCTGTGCTCTATATTGGAATAACAAAGTCTGCATGACAATACATCTGTTTACAGCATGGTGTACTGACTATTTCAAGCTCACTGTTGGGACCTGCTCAGACAAAAAGGTTCCTTTCAAAAGGTTACTGCTCATTGACAGTGCACTTGGTCACTCAAGAGCTCTGATGGAGATGCATAAAAAGATGAATGTTGTTTTCATTCCTACTAATACAACATCCATTCTTCAGCCCACTGGTCAAGGAATAATTTCAACTTTCAAGTCTTACTGTTGAAGAGGTACATTTTGTAAGGCTATAGCTGCCATAAATAGTGATTGCTTTGATGGTTCTAGGCAAAGTAAATGGAAACCTGGAAAGGATTCACTATTCTAGATGTCATTAAGAACATTCATGATTCGTGGGAAGAGGTCAAAAAGTCAATACTAACATAAGTTTACAAGAAGTTGATTCCAACCCTCATGGATGACTTTGAGGGGTTCAAGACTTGAGTGGAGGAAGTAACTGCAAATGTGGTAGAAATAGCAAGAGACCAAGAATTAGAAGTGCAGCCTAAAGATGTGAGTGAATTGCTGCAATCTCATGATAAAACTTAAATGGTGAGGATTGCTTCTTATGGATGAGCAAAGAAAAGTGGTTTCTTGAGGTGGCATCTACTCATGGTGAAGATGCTGTGAAAACTGTTGAAATGACAACAAAGGATGTTGAATATTCCATAAACTTAGTTGATAAGGCAGCAGCAGGAATTGAGAAG